>JANJGN010001194.1:0-175000 GCA_026770705.1 Isurus oxyrinchus | reverse complement strand
TGCAAGACCTGGACAATATCCAGGTTTGGACTGACAAGTGGTGAGTAACATTCACACCTCACAAGTGCCAGGCAATGACCATCTCCCAGCAAGAGAGAATTTAACCATCGCCCCCTTGATGTTCAATGTCAGCCTCACTGAATCCCCCACTATCAACATCCTGGGGGTTACCATTGACCAGACACTGAACTGGGACCAGCCATATAAACACTGTGGCTACAAGAGCAGGTCAGAGGCTGGGAATCCTGCGGAGAGTAACTCACCTCCTGACTCCCCCAGAGCCTGTCCACCATCTACAAGGCACAAGTCAGGAGTGTGATGGAATACTCCCCACTTGCCTGGATGAGTGCAGCTCCCACAACACTCAAGAAGCTCGACACCGTCCAGGACAAAGCAGCCCCGCTTGATCGGTACCCCCATCCACAAACATTCACTCCCTCCACCACTGACACACAGTAGCAGCAGTGTGTGCACCATCTACAAGATGCACTGCAGCAACTCACCAAGGCTCCTTCGACAGCAGCTTCCAAACACACGACCTCCACCATCTCGAAGGACAAGGGCAGCAGACACATGGGAACACCCCAACCTGGAAGTTCCCCTCCAAGTACCTCACCATCCTGACTTGGAAATATATCGGCCGTTCCTTCACTGTCGCTGGGTCAAAATCCAGGAACTCTCTCCCTAACAGCGCCGTGGGTGTACCTACACCACACGGACAAAATCCTGGAACTCCCACCCTATCAGCGCTGTGGGTGTACCTACACCACACAGACAAAATCCCGGAACTCCCTCCCTAACAGCGCCGTGGGTGTACCTACACCACACAGACAAAATCCTGGAACTCCCTCCCTAACAGCGCCGTGGGTGTAACTACACCACACGGACAAAATCCTGGAACTCCCTCCCTAACAGCACCATGGGTGTACCTACAACACACGGACAAAATCCTGGAACTCCCTCCCTAACAGCGCCGTGGGTGTACCTACAAATCACGGAAAAAATAATGGAACTCTCTCCCTAACAGCACCGCGGGTGTACCTACGCCACACGGACAAAATCCTGGAACTCCCTCCCTAAGAGCGCCGTGGGTGTACCTACAACTCACGGAAAAAATCCCGGAACTCCCACCCTAACAGCGCCGTGGGTGTACCTAAACTACACGGACAAAATCCTGGAACTCCCTCCCTAAAAGCGCCGTGGGTGGACCTACAACACACGGGATAAAATCCTGGAACTCCCTCCCTAACAGCGCCGTGGGTGTACCTACAAATCACGGAAAAAATAATGGAACTCTCTCCCTAACAGCGCCGCGGGTGTACCTACACCACACGGACAAAATCCTGGAACTCCCTCCTTAACAGTGCCGTGGGTGTACCTACACCACACGGACAAAATCCTGGAACTCCCTCCTTAACAGTGCCGTGGGTGTACCTACACCACACGGAAAAAATCCTGGAACTCCCTCCTTAACAGCGCCGTGGATGTACCTACACCACACGGACAAAATCCTGGAACTCCCTGCCTAACAGCGCCGTGGATGTACCTACACCACACGGACAAAATCCTGGACCTCCCTCCTTAACAGCGCCGTGGGTGTACCTACAACTCACGGAAAAAATAATGGAACTCTCTCCCTATCAGCGCCGCGGGTGTACCAACACCACACGGACAAAATCCTGGAACTCCCTCCTTAACAGTGCCGTGGCTGTACCGACACCACACAGAAAAAATCCTGGAACACCCTCCCTGACAGCGCCGTGGGTGTACCTACACCAAACGGACAAAATCCTGGAACTCCCTCCCTAACAGCACCGTGGGTGTACCTACACAACAAGGGACAAAATCCTGGAACTCCCTCCCTAACTGCGCCGTGGGTGTACCTACACCACACGGACAAAATGCTGGAACTCCCTCCCTAACAGCACCGCGGGTGCACCTACACCACAGGGACAAAATCCTGGAACTCCCTCCATAACAGCGCCGTGGGTGCACCTACACCACACAGACAAAATCCTGGAACTCCCTCCCTAACAGCGCCGTGTGTGTACCAACATCACACGGACAAAATCCGGGAACTCCCTCCCTAACAGCGCCGTGGGTGTACCTACAACTCACGGAAAAAATAATGGAACTCTCTCTCTAACATCGCCGTGGGTGTACCTACACCACACGGACAAAATCCTGGAACACCCTCCCTAAGAGCGCCGTGGGTGTACCTACAACTCACGGACAAAATCCTGGAACTCCCTCATTAACAGTGCCGTGGGTGTACCTACACCACACGGACAAAATCCTGGAACTCCCTCCTTAACAGCGCCGTGGATGTACCTACACCACATGGACAAAATCCTGGAACTCCCTCCCTAACAGTGCCGTGGGTGTACCTACACCACACGGACAAAATCCTGGAACTCCCTCCTTAACAGTGCCGTGGATGTACCTACACCACACGGACAAAATCCTGGAACTCCCTGCCTAACAGCGCCGTGGATGTACCTACACCACACGGACAAAATCCTGGTACTCCCTCCTTAACAGTGCCGTGGCTGTACCTACACCACACGGACAAAATCCTGGAACTCCCTCCTTAACAGCGCCGTGGGTGTACCTACAACTCAAGGAAAAAATAATGGAACTCTCTCCCTATCAGCGCCGCGGGTGTACCAACACCACACGGACAAAATCCTGGAACTCCCTCCTTAACAGTGCCCTGGCTGTACCTACACCACACAGACAAAATCCTGGAACACCCTCCCTGACAGCGTCGTGGGTGTACCTACACCAAACGGACAAAATCCTGGAACTCCCGCCCTAACAGCGCCGTGGGTGTACCTACACCACACGGACAAAATCCTGGAACTCCCTCCCTAACAGCACCGCGGGTGTACATACACCACACAGACAAAATGCTGGAACACCCTCCCTAACAGCGCCGTGGGTGTACCTACACCACACGGACAAAATCCTGGAACTCCCTCCCTAACAGCGCCGTGGGTGTACCTACACAACAAGGGACAAAATCCTGGAACTCCCTCCCTAACTGCGCCGTGGGTGTACCTACACCACACGGACAAAATCCTGGAACTCCCTCCCTAACAGCACCGCGGGTGTACCTACTCCACAGGGACAGAATCCTGGAACTCCCTCCCTAACAGCGCCGTGTGTGTACCAACACCACACGGACAAAATCCTGGAACTCCCTACCTAACAGCGCCGCGGTTGTACCTACACCACACGGACAAAATCCTGGAACAGCCTCCCTAAGAGCGCCGTGGGTGTACCTACAACTCACGGACAAAATCGCGGGACTCCCTCCCTAACAGCGCCGTGGGTGTACCTACACCAAACGGACAAAATCCTGGAACTCCCTCCCTAACAGCGCCGTGGGTGTACCTACACCACACGGACAAAATCCTGGAACTCCCACCTTAACAGCGCCGTGGATGTATCTACACCACACGGACAAAATCCTGGAACTCCCTCCTTAACAGTGCCGTGGATGTACCTGCACAACACGGACAAAATCCTGGTACTCCCTCCTTAACAGTGCCGTGGCTGTACCTACACCACACAGACAAAATCCTGGAAAACCATCCCTGACAGCGCCGTGGGTGTACCTGCACCAAACGGACAAAATCCTGGAACTCCCTCCCTAACAGTGCCGTGTTTGTACCTACAACTCACGGACAAAATCCTGGAACTCCCTCCCTAACAGCGCCGTGGGTGTACCTACACCAAACGGACAAAATCCTGGAACTCCCTACCTAACAGCGCCGTGGCTGTACCTACACCACACGGACAAAATCCTGGAACTCCCTCCCTAACAGCGCAGTGGGTGTACCTACATCACAAGGACAAAATCCTGGAACTCCCTCCCTAACAGCGCCGTGGGTGTACCTACAACTCACGGAAAAAATAATGGAACTCTCTACCTAACAGCGCTGCGGGTGTACCTACACCACACGGACAAAATCCTGGAACTCCCTCCCTAACAGCGCCGTGGGTGTACCTGCACCACACGGACAAAATCCTGGAACACCCTCCCTAAGAGCGCCGTGGGTGTACGTACAACTCACGGACAAAATTCCGGAAGTCCCTCCCTAACAGCGCCGTGGGTGTACCTACACCACACGGACAAAACCCCGGAACTCCCTCCCTAACAGCGCCGTGGGTGTACCTAGACCACACGGACAAAATCCTGGAACTTCCTCCCTAACAGCGCCGTGGGTGTACCTACAACTCACGGAAAAAATAATGGAACTCTCTCCCTATCAGCACCCCGGGTGTACCAACACCACACGGACAAAATCCTGGAACTCCATCCTTTACAGTGCCGTGGCTGTACCTACACCACACAGACAAAATCCTGGAACTCCCTCCCTAACAGCGCCGTGGGAGTACCTACAACTCACGGAAAAAATAATGGAACTCTCTCCCTAAGAGCGCCGCGGGTGTACCTACACCACACGGACAAAATCCTGGAACTCACTCCTTAACAGTGCCGTGGGTGTACCTACACCACACAGACAAAATCCTAGAACACCGTCCCTAACAGCGCCATGGGTGTACCTACACCAAACGGACAAAATCCTGGAACTCCCTCCCTAACAGTGCCGTGGGTGTACCTACACCACACGGGACAAAATCCTGGACCTCCCTCCCTAACAGCGCCGTGGGTGTACCTACATCACACGGACAAAATCCTGGAACTCCCCCCCTAACAGCGCCGTGGGTGTACCTACATCACACGGACAAAAGCATTGAACAACCTCCCTAACAGCACCGTGGGTGTACCTACACCACACGGACAAAATCCTGGAACTCCCTCCCTAACAGCGCCGTGTCTGTACTTACACCACAGGGACAAAATCCTGGAACTCCCTCCCAAAGAGCGCCGTGGGTGTACCTACACCACACGGACAAAATCCTGGAACTCCCTCCCTAACAGCGCCGTGGGTGTACCTACACCACACGGACAAAATCCTGGAACTCCCTCCCTAACAGCGCCGTGGGTGTACCTACAACTCACGGAAAAAATAATGGAACTCTCTCCCTAACAGCGCCGCGGGTGTACCTACACCACACGGACAAAATCCTGGAACACCCTCGCTAAGAGCGCCGTGGGTGTACCTACAACTCACGGACAAAATCCCGGGACTCCATCCCTAACAGCGCCGTGGGTGTACCTACACCAAACGGACAAAATCCTGGAACTCCCTCCCTAACAGCGCCGCGGGTGTACCTACACCACACGGATAAAATCCTGGAACTCCCTCCTTAACAGTGCCGTGGGAGTACCTACACCACACGGACAAAATCCTGGAACTCCCTCCTTAACAGCGCCGTGGATGTACCTACACCACACGGACAAAATCCTGGAACTCCCTCCTTAACAGTGCCGTGGGTGTACCTACAACACACAGACAAAATCCTGGAACTCCCTCCTTAACAGCGCCGTGGGTGTACCTACAACTCACGGAAAAAATAATGGAACTCTCTCCCTATCAGCGCCGCGGGTGTACCAACACCACACGGACAAAATCCTGGAACTCCCTCCCTAACAGCACCGTGGGTGTACCTACACAACAAGGGACAAAATCCTGGAACTCCCTCCCTAACTGCGCCGTGGGTGTACCTACACCACACGGACAAAATGCTGGAACTCCCTCCCTAACAGCACCGCGGGTGCACCTACACCACACGGACAAAATCCTGGAACTCCCTCCATAACAGCGCCGTGGGTGCACCTACACCACACAGACAAAATCCTGGAACTCCCTCCCTAACAGCGCCGTGGGTGTACCTACACCACACGGACAAAATCCTGGAACTCCATCCCTAACAGCGCCGTGGGTGTACCTACACCACACGGACAAAATCCTGGAACTCCCTCCCTAACAGCGCCGTGGGTGTACCTACAACTCACGGAAAAAATAATGGAACTCTCTCTCTAACAGCACCGTGGGTGTACCTACACCACACGGACAAAATCCTGGAGCACCCTCCCTAAGAGCGCCGTGGGTGTACCTACAACTCACGGACAAAATCCTGGAACTCCCTCATTAACAGTGCCGTGGGTGTACCTACACCACACGGACAAAATCCTGGAACTCCCTCCTTAACAGCGCCGTGGAGGTACCTACACCACATGGACAAAATCCTGGAACTCCCTCCCTAACAGTGCCGTGGGTGTACCTACACCACACGGACAAAATCCTGGAACTCCCTCCTTAACAGCGCCGTGGATGTATCTACACCACACGGACAAATTCCAGGAACTCCCTCCTTAACAGTGCCGTGGATGTACCTACACCACACGGTCAAAATCCTGGAACTCCCTGCCTAACAGCGCCGTGGATGTACCTACACCACACGGACAAAATCCTGGTACTCCCTCCTTAACAGTGCCGTGGCTGTACCTACACCACACGGACAAAATCCTGGAACTCCCTCCTTAACAGCGCCGTGGGTGTACCTACAACTCACGGAAAAAATAATGGAACTCTCTCCCTATCAGCGCCGCGGGTGTACCAACACCACACGGACAAAATCCTGGAACTCCCTCCTTAACAGTGCCCTGGCTGTACCTACACCACACAGACAAAATCCTGGAACACCCTCCCTGACAGCGTCGTGGGTGTACCTACACCAAACGGACAAAATCCTGGAACTCCCGCCCTAACAGCGCCGTGGGTGTACCTACACCACACGGACAAAATCCTGGAACTCCCTCCCTAACAGCACCGCGGGTGTACATACACCACACAGACAAAATGCTGGCACACCCTCCCTAACAGCGCCATGGGTGTACCTACACCACACGGACAAAATCCTGGAACACCCTCCCTAACAGCGCCGTGGGTGTACCTACACAACAAGGGACAAAATCCTGGAACTCCCTCCCTAACTGCGTCGTGGGTGTACCTACACCACACGGACAAAATCCTGGAACTCCCTCCCTAACAGCTCCATGGGTGTACCTACACCACACGGACAAAATCCTGGAACTCCCTCCCTAACAGCTCCATGGGTGTACCTACACCACACGGACAAAATCCTGGAAATCCCTCCCTAACAGCGGCGTGTATGGACCTACAACTCACGGAAAAAATAATGGAACTCTCTCCCTAACAGCGCCGCGGTTGTACCTACACCACACGGACAAAATCCTGGAACAGCCTCCCTAAGAGTGCCGTGGGTGTACCTACAACTCACGGACAAAATCGCGGGACTCCCTCCCTAACAGCGCCGTGGGTGTACCTACACCAAACGGACAAAATCCTGGAACTCCCTCCCTAACAGCGCCGTGGGTGTACCTACACCACACGGACAAAATCCTGGAACTCCCACCTTAACAGCGCCGTGGATGTATCTACACCACACGGACAAAATCCTGGAACTCCCTCCTTAACAGTGCCGTGGATGTACCTGCACAACACGGACAAAATCCTGGTACTCCCTCCTTAACAGTGCCGTGGCTGTACCTACACCACACAGACAAAATCCTGGAAAACCATCCCTGACAGCGCCGTGGGTGTACCTGCACCAAACGGACAAAATCCTGGAACTCCCTCCCTAACAGTGCCGTGTTTGTACCTACAACTCACGGACAAAATCCTGGAACTCCCTCCCTAACAGCGCCGTGGCTGTACCTACACCACACGGACAAAATCCTGGAACTCCCTCCCTAACAGCGCCGTGGGTGTACCTACATCACACGGACAAAATCCTGGAACTCCCTCCCTAACTGCGCCGTGGGTGTACCTACAACTCACGGAAAAAATAATGGAACTCTCTACCTAACAGCGCTGCGGGTGTACCTACACCACACGGACAAAATCCTGGAACTCCCTCCCTAACAGCGCCGTGGGTGTACCTGCACCACACGGACAAAATCCTGGAACACCCTCCCTAAGAGCGCCGTGGGTGTACGTACAACTCACGGACAAAATTCCGGAAGTCCCTCCCTAACAGCGCCGTGGGTGTACCTACACCACACGGACAAAATCCCGGAACTCCCTCCCTAACAGCGCCGTGGGTGTACCTAGACCACACGGACAAAATCCTGGAACTTCCTCCCTAACAGCGCCGTGGGTGTACCTACAACTCACGGAAAAAATAATGGAACTCTCTCCCTATCAGCACCCCGGGTGTACCAACACCACACGGACAAAATCCTGGAACTCCATCCTTTACAGTGCCGTGGCTGTACCTACACCACACAGACAAAATCCTGGAACTCCCTCCCTAACAGCGCCGTGGGTGTACCTACAACTCACGGAAAAAATAATGGAACTCTCTCCCTAAGAGCGCCGCGGGTGTACCTACACCACACGGACAAAATCCTGGAACTCACTCCTTAACAGTGCCGTGGGTGTACCTACACCACACAGACAAAATCCTAGAACACCGTCCCTAACAGCGCCATGGGTGTACCTACACCAAACGGACAAAATCCTGGAACTCCCTCCCTAACAGTGCCGTGGGTATACCTACACCACACGGGACAAAATCCTGGACCTCCCTCCCTAACAGCGCCGTGGGTGTACCTACATCACACGGACAAAATCCTGGAACTCCCCCCCTAACAGCGCCGTGGGTGTACCTACATCACACGGACAAAAGCCTTGAACTCCCTCCCTAACAGCACCGTGGGTGTACCTACACCACACGGACAAAATCCTGGAACTCCCTCCCTAACAGCGCCGTGTCTGTACTTACACCACAGGGACAAAATCCTGGAACTCCCTCCCTAAGAGCGCCGTGGGTGTACCTAAACCACACGGACAAAATCCTGGAACTCCCTCCCTAACAGCGCCGTGGGTGTACCTACACCACACGGACAAAATCCTGGAACTCCCTCCCTAACAGCGCCGTGGGTGTACCTACAACTCACGGAATAAATAATGGAACTCTCTCCCTAACAGCGCCGCGGGTGTACCTACACCACACGGACAAAATCCTGGAACACCCTCCCTAAGAGCGCCGTGGGTGTACCTACAACTCACGGACAAAATCCCGGGACTCCCTCCCTAACAGCGCCGTGGGTGTACCTACACCAAACGGACAAAATCCTGGAACTCCCTCCCTAACAGCGCCGCGGGTGTACCTACACCACACGGATAAAATCCTGGAACTCCCTCCTTAACAATGCCGTGGGAGTACCTACACCACACGGACAAAATCCTGGAACTCCCTCCTTAACAGCGCCGTGGATGTACCTACACCACACGGACAAAATCCTGGAACTCCCTCCTTAACAGTGCCGTGGGTGTACCTACAACACACAGACAAAATCCTGGAACTCCCTCCTTAACAGCGCCGTGGGTGTACCTACAACTCACGGAAAAAATAATGGAACTCTCTCCCTATCAGCGCCGCGGGTGTACCAACACCACACGGACAAAATCCTGGAACTCCCTCCGTAACAGTGCCGTGGCTGTACCGACACCACACAGACAAAATCCTGGAACACCCTCCCTGACAGCGCCGTGGGTGTACCTACACCAAACGGACAAAATCCTGGAACTCCCTCCCTAACAGCACCGTGGGTGTACCTACACAACAAGGGACAAAATCCTGGAACTCCCTCCCTAACTGCGCCGTGGGTGTACCTACACCACACGGACAAAATGCTGGAACTCCCTCCCTAACAGCACCGCGGGTGCACCTACACCACAAGGACAAAATCCTGGAACTCCCTCCATAACAGCGCCGTGGGTGCACCTACACCACACAGACAAAATCCTGGAACTCCCTCCCTAACAGCGCCGTGGGTGTACCTACACCACACGGACAAAATCCTGGAACTCCATCCCTAACAGCGCCGTGGGTGTACCTACACCACACGGACAAAATCCTGGAACTCCCTCCCTAACAGCGCCGTGGGTGTACCTACAACTCACGGAAAAAATAATGGAACTCTCTCTCTAACAGCACCGTGGGTGTACCTACACCACACGGACAAAATCCTGGAGCACCCTCCCTAAGAGCGCCGTGGGTGTACCTACAACTCACGGACAAAATCCTGGAACTCCCTCATTAACAGTGCCGTGGGTGTACCTACACCACACGGACAAAATCCTGGAACTCCCTCCTTAACAGCGCCGTGGAGGTACCTACACCACATGGACAAAATCCTGGAACTCCCTCCCTAACAGTGCCGTGGGTGTACCTACACCACACGGACAAAATCCTGGAACTCCCTCCTTAACAGCGCCGTGGATGTATCTACACCACACGGACAAATTCCAGGAACTCCCTCCTTAACAGTGCCGTGGATGTACCTACACCACACGGTCAAAATCCTGGAACTCCCTGCCTAACAGCGCCGTGGATGTACCTACACCACACGGACAAAATCCTGGTACTCCCTCCTTAACAGTGCCGTGGCTGTACCTACACCACACGGACAAAATCCTGGAACTCCCTCCTTAACAGCGCCGTGGGTGTACCTACAACTCACGGAAAAAATAATGGAACTCTCTCCCTATCAGCGCCGCGGGTGTACCAACACCACACGGACAAAATCCTGGAACTCCCTCCTTAACAGTGCCCTGGCTGTACCTACACCACACAGACAAAATCCTGGAACACCCTCCCTGACAGCGTCGTGGGTGTACCTACACCAAACGGACAAAATCCTGGAACTCCCGCCCTAACAGCGCCGTGGGTGTACCTACACCACACGGACAAAATCCTGGAACTCCCTCCCTAACAGCACCGCGGGTGTACATACACCACACAGACAAAATGCTGGCACACCCTCCCTAACAGCGCCGTGGGTGTACCTACACCACACGGACAAAATCCTGGAACACCCTCCCTAACAGCGCCGTGGGTGTACCTACACAACAAGGGACAAAATCCTGGAACTCCCTCCCTAACTGCGCCGTGGGTGTACCTACACCACACGGACAAAATCCTGGAACTCCCTCCCTAACAGCTCCATGGGTGTACCTACACCACACGGACAAAATCCTGGAACTCCCTCCCTAACAGCTCCATGGGTGTACCTACACCACACGGACAAAATCCTGGAAATCCCTCCCTAACAGCGGCGTGTATGGACCTACAACTCACGGAAAAAATAATGGAACTCTCTCCCTAACAGCGCCGCGGTTGTACCTACACCACACGGACAAAATCCTGGAACAGCCTCCCTAAGAGTGCCGTGGGTGTACCTACAACTCACGGACAAAATCGCGGGACTCCCTCCCTAACAGCGCCGTGGGTGTACCTACACCAAACGGACAAAATCCTGGAACTCCCTCGCTAACAGCGCCGTGGGTGTACCTACACCACACGGACAAAATCCTGGAACTCCCACCTTAACAGCGCCGTGGATGTATCTACACCACACGGACAAAATCCTGGAACTCCCTCCTTAACAGTGCCGTGGATGTACCTGCACAACACGGACAAAATCCTGGTACTCCCTCCTTAACAGTGCCGTGGCTGTACCTACACCACACAGACAAAATCCTGGAAAACCATCCCTGACAGCGCCGTGGGTGTACCTGCACCAAACGGACAAAATCCTGGAACTCCCTCCCTAACAGTGCCGTGTTTGTACCTACAACTCACGGACAAAATCCTGGAACTCCCTCCCTAACAGCGCCGTGGCTGTACCTACACCACACGGACAAAATCCTGGAACTCCCTCCCTAACAGCGCCGTGGGTGTACCTACATCACACGGACAAAATCCTGGAACTCCCTCCCTAACTGCGCCGTGGGTGTACCTACAACTCACGGAAAAAATAATGGAACTCTCTACCTAACAGCGCTGCGGGTGTACCTACACCACACGGACAAAATCCTGGAACTCCCTCCCTAACAGCGCCGTGGGTGTACCTGCACCACACGGACAAAATCCTGGAACACCCTCCCTAAGAGCGCCGTGGGTGTACGTACAACTCACGGACAAAATTCCGGAAGTCCCTCCCTAACAGCGCCGTGGGTGTACCTACACCACACGGACAAAATCCCGGAACTCCCTCCCTAACAGCGCCGTGGGTGTACCTAGACCACACGGACAAAATCCTGGAACTTCCTCCCTAACAGCGCCGTGGGTGTACCTACAACTCACGGAAAAAATAATGGAACTCTCTCCCTATCAGCACCCCGGGTGTACCAACACCACACGGACAAAATCCTGGAACTCCATCCTTTACAGTGCCGTGGCTGTACCTACACCACACAGACAAAATCCTGGAACTCCCTCCCTAACAGCGCCGTGGGTGTACCTACAACTCACGGAAAAAATAATGGAACTCTCTCCCTAAGAGCGCCGCGGGTGTACCTACACCACACGGACAAAATCCTGGAACTCACTCCTTAACAGTGCCGTGGGTGTACCTACACCACACAGACAAAATCCTAGAAAACCGTCCCTAACAGCGCCATGGGTGTACCTACACCAAACGGACAAAATCCTGGAACTCCCTCCCTAACAGTGCCGTGGGTATACCTACACCACACGGGACAAAATCCTGGACCTCCCTCCCTAACAGCGCCGTGGGTGTACCTACATCACACGGACAAAATCCTGGAACTCCCCCCCTAACAGCGCCGTGGGTGTACCTAAATCACACGGACAAAAGCCTTGAACTCCCTCCCTAACAGCACCGTGGGTGTACCTACACCACACGGACAAAATCCTGGAACTCCCTCCCTAACAGCGCCGTGTCTGTACTTACACCACAGGGACAAAATCCTGGAACTCCCTCCCTAAGAGCGCCGTGGGTGTACCTACACCACACGGACAAAATCCTGGAACTCCCTCCCTAACAGCGCCGTGGGTGTACCTACACCACACGGACAAAATCCTGGAACTCCCTCCCTAACAGCGCCGTGGGTGTACCTACAACTCACGGAATAAATAATGGAACTCTCTCCCTAACAGCGCCGCGGGTGTACCTACACCACACGGACAAAATCCTGGAACACCCTCCCTAAGAGCGCCGTGGGTGTACCTACAACTCACGGACAAAATCCCGGGACTCCCTCCCTAACAGCGCCGTGGGTGTACCTACACCAAACGGACAAAATCCTGGAACTCCCTCCCTAACAGCGCCGTGGGTGTACCTACACTACACGGACAAAATCCTGGAACTCCATCCCTAACAGCGCCGTGGGTGTACCTACACCACACGGACAAAATCCTGGAACTCCCTCCCTAACAGCGCCGTGTGTGTACCAACACCACACGGACAAAATCCTGGAACTCCCTCCCTAACTGCGCCGTGGGTATACCTACAACTCACGGAAAAAATAATGGAACTCTCTCCCTAACAGCGCCGCGGGTGTACCTACACCACACGGACAAAATCCTGGAACAACCTCCCTAAGAGTGCCGTGGGTGTACCTACAACTCACAGACAAAATCCCGGGACTCCCTGACTAACAGCGCCGTGGGTGTACCTACACCAAACGGACAAAATCCTGGAACTCCCTCCCTAACAGCACCGTGGGTGTACCTACACCACACGGACAAAATCCCGGAACTCCCTCCCTAACCGTGCCGTGGGTGTACCTAGACCACACGGACAAAATCCTGGAACTCCCTCCCTATCAGCGCCGCGGGTGTACCTACACCACACGGACAAAAGCCTTGAACTCCCTCCCTAAAAGCACCGTGGGTGTACCTACACCACACGGACAAAATCCTGGAACTCCCTCCCTAACAGCGCCGTGTCTGTACTTACACCACAGGGACAAAATCCTGGAACTCCCTCCCTAAGAGCCCCGTGGGTGTACCTACACCACACGGACAAAATCCTGGAACTCCCTCCCTAACAGCGCCGTGGGTGTACCTACACCACACGGACAAAATCCTGGAACTCCCTCCCTAACAGCGCCGTGGGTGTACCTACAACTCACGGAAAAAATAATGGAACTCTCTCCCTAACAGCGCCGCGGGTGTACCTACACCACACGGACAAAATCCTGGAACACCCTCCCTAAGAGCGCCGTGGGTGTACCTACAACTCACGGACAAAATCCCGGGACTCCCTCCCTAACAGCGCCGTGGGTGTACCTACACCAAACGGACAAAATCCTGGAACTCCCTCCCTAACAGCGCCGTGGGTGTACCTACACTACACGGACAAAATCCAGGAACTCCATCCCTAACAGCGCCGTGGGTGTACCTACACCACACGGACAAAATCCTGGAACTCCCTCCCTAACAGCGCCGTGTGTGTACCAACACCACACGGACAAAATGATGGAACTCCCTCCCTAACTGCGCCGTGGGTGTACCTACAACTCACGGAAAAAATAATGGAACTCTCTCCCTAACAGCGCCGCGGGAATACCTACACCACACGGACAAAATCCTGGAACACGCTCCCTAAGAGTGCCGTGGGTGTACCTACAACTCACAGACAAAATCCCGGGACTCCCTGACTAACAGCGCCGTGGGTGTACCTACACCAAACGGACAAAATCCTGGAACTCCCTCCCAAACAGCACCGTGGGAGTACCTACACCACACGGACAAAATCCCGGAACTCCCTCCCTAACCGTGCCGTGGGTGTACCTAGACCACACGGACAAAATCCTGGAACTCCCTCCCTATCAGCGCCGCGGGTGTACCTACACCACACGGACAAAATCCTGGAACTCCCTCCTTAACAGTGCCGTGGGTGTACCTACACCACACGGACAAAATCCTGGAACTCCCTCCTTAACAGCGCCGTGGATGTACCTACACCACACGGACAAAATCCTGGAACTCCCTCCTTAACAGTGCCGTGGGTGTACCTACACCACACGGAAAAAATCCTGGAACTCCCTCCTTAACAGTGCCGTGGCTGTACCTACACCACACAGACAAAATCCTGGAACACCCTCCCTGACAGCGCCGTGGGTGTACCTACACCAAACGGACAAAATCCTGGAACTCCCTCCCTAACAGCGCCGTGGGTGTACCTACACAACAAGGGACAAAATCCTGGACCTCCCTCCCAAAGTGCGCCGTGGGTGTACCTACACCACACGGAAAAAATCCTGGAACTCCCTCCCTAACAGCACCGCGGGTGTACCTACACCACACGGACAAAATCCTGGAAATCCCTCCCTAACAGCGCCGTGGGTGTACCTACACCACACGGAAAAAATCCTGGAACTCCCTCCCTAACAGCGCCGTGGGTGTAACTACACCACACGGACAAAATCCTGGACCTCATTCCCTAACAGCGCCGTGGGTGTACCTACAACTCACGGAAAAAATAATGGAACTCTCTCCCAAACATCACCGTGGGTGTACCTACACCACACGGACAAAATCCTGGAACACCCTCCCTAAGAGCGCCGTGGGTGTACCTACAACTCACGGACAAAAACCCGGGACTCCCTCCCTAACAGCGCCGTGGGTGTACCTACACCACACAGACAAAATCCCGGAACTCCCTCCCTAACCGCGCCGTGGGTGTACCTAGACCACACGGACAAAATCCTGGAACTCCCTCCCTATCAGCGCCGCGGGTGTACCTACACCACACGGATAAAATCCTGGAACTCCCTCCATAACAGTGCCGTGGGTGTACCTACACCACACGGACAAAATCCTGGAACTCCCTCCTTAACTGCGCCGTGGATGTACCTACACCACACGGACAAAATCCTGGAACTACCTCCTTAACAGTGCCGTGGGTGTACCTACAACACACAGACAAAATCCTGGAACTCCCTCCTTAACAGCGCCGTGGATGTATCTACACCACACGGACAAAATCCTGGAACTCCCTCCTTAACAGTGCCCTGGATGTACCTACACCACACGGACAAACTCCTGGAACTCCCTGCCTAACAGCGCCGTGGATGTACATAGACCACACGGACAAAATCCTGGTAATCCCTCCTTAACAGTGCCGTGGCTGTACCTACACCACACATACAAAATCCTGGAAAACCATCCCTGACCGCGCCGTGGGTGTACCTGCACCAAACGGACAAAATCCTGGAACTCCCTCCCTAACAGTGCCGTGGGTGTACCTACAAATCACGGACAAAATCCTGGAACTCCGTCCCTAACAGCGCCGTGGGTGTACCTACACCAAACGGACAAAATCCAGGAACTCCCTCCCTAACAGCGCCGTGGCTGTACCTACACCACACGGACAAAATCCTGGAACTCCCTCCCTAACAGCGCCGTGGGTGTACCTACATCACACGGACAAAATCCTGGAACTCCCTCCCTAACAGCGCCGTGGGTGTACCTACACAACAAGGGACAAAATCCTGGACCTCCCTCCCAAAGTGCGCCGTGGGTGTACCTACACCACACGGACAAAATCCTGGAACTCCCTCCCTAACAGCACCGCGGGTGTACCTACACCACACGGACAAAATCCTGGAAATCCCTCCCTAACAGCGCCGTGGGTGTACCTACACCACACGGAAAAAATCCTGGAACTCCCTCCCTAACAGCGCTGTGGGTGTACCTACACCACACGGACAAAATCCTGGACCTCCATCCCTAACAGCGCCGTGGGTGTACCTACAACTCACGGAAAAAATAATGGAACTCTCTCCCAAACATCGCCGTGGGTGTACCTACACCACACGGACAAAATCCTGGAACACCCTCCCTAAGAGCGCCGTGGGTGTACCTACAACTCACGGACAAAAACCCGGGACTCCCTCCCTAACAGCGCCGTGGGTGTACCTACACCACACAGACAAAATCCCGGAACTCCCTCCCTAACCGCGCCGTGGGTGTACCTAGACCACACGGACAAAATCCTGGAACTCCCTCCCTATCAGCGCCGCGGGTGTACCTACACCACACGGATAAAATCCTGGAACTCCCTCCTTGACAGTGCCGTGGGTGTACCTACACCACACGGACAAAATCCTGGAACTCCCTCCTTAACTGCGCCGTGGATGTACCTACACCACACGGACAAAATCCTGGAACTACCTCCTTAACAGTGCCGTGGGTGTACCTACAACACACAGACAAAATCCTGGAACTCCCTCCTTAACAGCGCCGTGGATGTATCTACACCACACGGACAAAATCCTGGAACTCCCTCCTTAACAGTGCCGTGGATGTACCTACACCACAGGGACAAACTCCTGGAACTCCCTGCCTAACAGCGCCGTGGATGTACATAGACCACACGGACAAAATCCTGGTAATCCCTCCTTAACAGTGCAGTGGCTGTACCTACACCACACATACAAAATCCTGGAAAACCATCCCTGACCGCGCCGTGGGTGTACCTGCACCAAACGGACAAAATCCTGGAACTCCCTCCCTAACAGTGCCGTGGGTGTACCTACAAATCACGGACAAAATCCTGGAACTCCGTCCCTAACAGCGCCGTGGGTGTACCTACACCAAACGGACAAAATCCAGGAACTCCCTCCCTAACAGCGCCGTGGCTGTACCTACACGACACGGACAAAATCCTGGAACTTCTCCCTAACAGCGCCGTGGGTGTACCTACATCACACGGACAAAATCCTGGAACTCCCTCCCTAACAGCGCCGTGGGTGTACCTACACCACACGGACAAAATCCTGGAACTCCCTCCCTAACAGCGCCGTGGGTGTACCTACACCACACGGACAAAATCCTGGAACTCCCTCCCTAACAGCGCCGCGGGTGTACCTACACCAAACAGACAAAATCCTGGAACTCCCTCCCTAACTGCGCCGTGGGTGTACCTACAACTCACGGAAAAAATAATGGAACTCTCTCCCTAACAGCGCCGCGGGTGTACCTACAACACACGGACAAAATCCTGGAACTCCCTCCCTAACCGTGCCGTGGGTGTACCTAGACCACACGGACAAAATCCTGGAACTCCCTCCCTATCAGCGCCGCGGGTGTACCTACACCACACGGACAAAATCCTGGAACTCCCTCCTTAACAGTGCCGTGGGTGTACCTACACCACACGGACAAAATCCTGGAACTCCCTCCTTAACAGCGCCGTGGATGTACCTACACCACACGGACAAAATCCTGGAATTCCCTCCTTAACAGTGCCGTGGGTGTACCTACACCACACTGAAAAAATCCTGGAACTCCCTCCTTAACAGCGCCGTGGCTGTACCTACACCACACAGACAAAATCCTGGAACACTCTCCCTGACAGCGCCGTGGGTGTACCTACACCAAACGGACAAAATCCTGGAACTCCCTCCCTAACAGCGCCGTGGGTGTACCTACACAACAAGGGACAAAATCCTGGACCTCCCTCCCAAAGTGCGCCGTGGGTGTACCTACACCACACGGACAAAATCCTGGAACTCCCTCCCTAACAGCACCGCGGGTGTACCTACACCACACGGACAACATCCTGGAAATCCCTCCCTAACAGCGCCGTGGGTGTACCTACACCACACGGAAAAAATCCTGGAACTCCCTCCCTAACAGCGCCGTGGGTGTACCTACACCACACGGACAAAATCCTGGACCTCCATCCCTAACAGCGCCGTGGGTGTACCTACAACTCACGGAAAAAATAATGGAACTCTCTCCCAAACATCGCCGTGGGTGTACCTACACCACACGGACAAAATCCTGGAACACCCTCCCTAAGAGCGCCGTGGGTGTACCTACAACTCACGGACAAAAACCCGGGACTCCCTCCCTAACAGCGCCGTGGGTGTACCTACACCACACAGACAAAATCCCGGAACTCCCTCCCTAACCGCGCCGTGGGTGTACCTAGACCACACGGACAAAATCCTGGAACTCCCTCCCTATCAGCGCCGCGGGTGTACCTACACCACACGGATAAAATCCTGGAACTCCCTCCTTAACAGTGCCGTGGGTGTACCTACACCACACGGACAAAATCCTGGAACTACCTCCTTAACAGTGCCGTGGGTGTACCTACAACACACAGACAAAATCCTGGAACTCCCTCCTTAACAGCGCCGTGGATGTATCTACACCACACGGACAAAATCCTGGAACTCCCTCCTTAACAGTGCCCTGGATGTACCTACACCACACGGACAAACTCCTGGAACTCCCTGCCTAACAGCGCCGTGGATGTACATAGACCACACGGACAAAATCCTGGTAATCCCTCCTTAACAGTGCCGTGGCTGTACCTACACCACACATACAAAATCCTGGAAAACCATCCCTGACCGCGCCGTGGGTGTACCTGCACCAAACGGACAAAATCCTGGAACTCCCTCCCTAACAGTGCCGTGGGTGTACCTACACCACACGGACAAAATCCTGGAACTCCCTCCCTAACAGCGCCGTGGGTGTACCTACAAATCACGGACAAAATCCTGGAACTCCGTCCCTAACAGCGCCGTGGGTGTACCTACACCAAACGGACAAAATCCAGGAACTCCCTCCCTAACAGCGCCGTGGCTGTACCTACACCACATGGACAAAATCCTGGAACTCCCTCCCTAACAGCGCCGTGGGTGTACCTACATCACACGGACAAAATCCTGGAACTCCCTCCCTAACAGCGCCGTGGGTGTACCTACACAACAAGGGACAAAATCCTGGACCTCCCTCCCAAAGTGCGCCGTGGGTGTACCTACACCACACGGACAAAATCCTGGAACTCCCTCCCTAACAGCACCGCGGGTGTACCTACACCACACGGACAAAATCCTGGAAATCCCTCCCTAACAGCGCCGTGGGTGTACCTACACCACACGGAAAAAATCCTGGAACACCCTCCCTAACAGCGCCGTGGGTGTACCTACACCACACGGACAAAATCCTGGACCTCCATCCCTAACAGCGCCGTGGGTGTACCTACAACTCACGGAAAAAATAATGGAACTCTCTCCCAAACATCGCCGTGGGTGTACCTACACCACACGGACAAAATCCTGGAACACCCTCCCTAAGAGCGCCGTGGGTGTACCTACAACTCACGGACAAAAACCCGGGACTCCCTCCCTAACAGCGCCGTGGGTGTACCTACACCACACAGACAAAATCCCGGAACTCCCTCCCTAACCGCGCCGTGGGTGTACCTAGACCACACGGACAAAATCCTGGAACTCCCTCCCTATCAGCGCCGCGGGTGTACCTACACCACACGGATAAAATCCTGGAACTCCCTCCTTAACAGTGCCGTGGGTGTACCTACACCACACGGACAAAATCCTGGAACTCCCTCCTTAACTGCGCCGTGGAAGTACCTACACCACACGGACAAAATCCTGGAACTACCTCCTTAACAGTGCCGTGGGTGTACCTACAACACACAGACAAAATCCTGGAACTCCCTCCTTAACAGCGCCGTGGATGTATCTACACCACACGGACAAAATCCTGGAACTCCCTCCTTAACAGTGCCCTGGATGTACCTACACCACACGGACAAACTCCTGGAACTCCCTGCCTAACAGCGCCGTGGATGTACATAGACCACACGGACAAAATCCTGGTAATCCCTCCTTAACAGTGCCGTGGCTGTACCTACACCACACATACAAAATCCTGGAAAACCATCCCTGACCGCGCCGTGGGTGTACCTGCACCAAACGGACAAAATCCTGGAACTCCCTCCCTAACAGTGCCGTGGGTGTACCTACAAATCACGGACAAAATCCTGGAACTCCGTCCCTAACAGCGCCGTGGGTGTACCTACACCAAACGGACAAAATCCAGGAACTCCCTCCCTAACAGCGCCGTGGCTGTACCTACACCACACGGACAAAATCCTGGAACTCCCTCCCTAACAGCGCCGTGGGTGTACCTACATCACACGGACAAAATCCTGGAACTCCCTCCCTAACAGCGCCGTGTCTGTACTTACACCACACGGACAAAATCCTGGAACTCCCTCCCTAACAGCGCCGTGGGTGTACCTACACCACACGGACAAAATCCTGGAACTCCCTCCCTAACAGCGCCGTGGGTGTACCTACACCACACGGACAAAATCCTGGAACTCCCTCCCTAACAGCGCCGCGGGTGTACCTACACCACACAGACAAAATCCTGGAACTCCCTCCCTAACAGCGCCGTGGGTGTACCTACAACGCACGGAAAAAATAATGGAACTCTCTCCCTAACAGCGCCGCGGGTGTACCTAAACCACACGGACAAAATCCTGGAACTCCCTCCCTAACAGCGCCGTGGGTGTACCTACACCACACGGACAAAATCCTGGAACACCCTCCCTAAGAGCGCCGTGGGTGTACGTACAACTCACGGACAAAATCCCGGAGGTCCCTCCCTAACATCGCCGTGGGTGTACCTACACCACACGGACAAAATCCCGGAACTCCCTCCCTAACAGCGCCGTGGCTGTACCTAGACCACACGGACAAAATGCTGGAACTCCCTCCCTAACAGCGCCGTGGGTGCACCTACACCAAACGGACAAAATCCTGGAACTCCCTCCCTAACAGCGCCGTGGGTGTACCTACACAACACGGGACAAAATCCTGGAACTCCCTACATAACTGCGCCGTGGGTGTACCTACACCACACGGACAAAATCTTGGAACTCCCTCCCTACCAGAGCCGTGTGTGCACCTAGACCACACGGACAAAATCCTGGAACTCCCTCCCTAACAGCGCCGTGGGTGTACCTACAACTCATGGAAAAAATAATGGAACTCTCTCCCTATCAGCGCCGCGGGTGTACCTACAACACACGGACAAAATCCTGGAACTCCCTCCTTAACAGTGCCGTGGGTGTACCTACACCACACGGACAAAATCCTGGAACTCCCTCCTTTACAGTGCCGTGGCTGTACCTACACCACACAGACAAAATCCTGGAACACACTCCCTGACAGCGCCGTGGGTGTACCTACACCAACGGACAAAATCCTGGAACTCCCTCCTTAAAAGTGCCGTGGGTGTACATACAACTCACGGACAAAATCCTGGAACTCCCTCCCTAACAGCGCTGTGGGTGTACCTACACCAAACGGACAAAATCCTGGAACTCCCTCCCTATCAGCGCCGCGGGTGTACCTACACCACACGGATAAAATCCTAGAACTCCCTCCTTAACAGTGCCGTGGGTGTACCTACACCACACGGACAAAATCCTGGAACTCCCTCCTTAACTGCGCCGTGGATGTACCTACACCACACGGACAAAATCCTGGAACTACCTCCTTAACAGTGCCGTGGGTGTACCTACAACACACAGACAAAATCCTGGAACTCCCTCCTTAACAGCGCCGTGGATGTATCTACACCACACGGACAAAATCCTGGAACTCCCTCCTTAACAGTGCCGTGGATGTACCTACACCACACGGACAAACTCCTGGAACTCCCTGCCTAACAGCGCCGTGGATGTACATAGACCACACGGACAAAATCCTGGTAATCCTTCCTTAACAGTGCCGTGGCTGTACCTACACCACACATACAAAATCCTGGAAAACCATCCCTGACCGCGCCGTGGGTGTACCTGCACCAAACGGACAAAATCCTGGAACTCCCTCCCTAACAGTGTCGTGGGTGTACCTACAAATCACGGACAAAATCCTGGAACTCCGTCCCTTACAGCGCCGTGGGTGTACCTACACCAAACGGACAAAATCCAGGAACTCCCTCCCTAACAGCGCCGTGGCTGTACCTACACCACACGGACAAAATCCTGGAACTCCCTCCCTAACAGCGCCGTGGGTGTACCTACATCACACGGACAAAATCCTGGAACTCCCTCCCTAACAGCGCCGTGTCTGTACTTACACCACACGGACAAAATCCTGGAACTCCCTCCCTAACAGCGCCGTGGGTGTACCTACACCACACGGACAAAATCCTGGAACTCCCTCCCTAACAGCGCCGTGGGTGTACCTACACCACACGGACAAAATCCTGGAAATCCCTCCCTAACAGCGCCGCGGGTGTACCTACACCACACAGACAAAATCCTGGAACTCCCTCCCTAACAGCGCCGTGGGTGTACCTACAACGCACGGAAAAAATAATGGAACTCTCTCCCTAACAGCGCCGCGGGTGTACCTAAACCACACGGACAAAATCCTGGAACTCCCTCCCTAACAGCGCCGTGGGTGTACCTACACCACACGGACAAAATCCTGGAACACCCTCCCTAAGAGCGCCGTGGGTGTACGTACAACTCACGGACAAAATCCCGGAGGTCCCTCCCTAACATCGCCGTGGGTGTACCTACACCACACGGACAAAATCCTGGAACTCCCTCCCTAACAGCGCCGTGGCTGTACCTAGACCACACGGACAAAATCCTGGAACTCCCTCCCTAACAGCGCCGTGGGTGCACCTACACCAAACGGACAAAATCCTGGAACTCCCTCCCTAACAGCGCCGTGGGTGTACCTACACAACACGGGACAAAATCCTGGAACTCCCTACATAACTGCGCCGTGGGTGTACCTACAACACACGGACAAAATCTTGGAACTCCCTCCTTAACAGCGCCGTGGATGTACCTACACCACACGGACAAAATCCTGGAACTTCCACATTAACAGTGCCGTGGGTGAACCTACACCTCACGGACAAAATCATGGAACTCCCTCCTTAACAGCGCCGTGGATGTATCTACACCACACGGACAAAATCCTGGAACTCCCTCCCTAACTGTGCCGTGGGTGTACCAACACCACACGGACAAAATCCTGCAACTCCCTCCTTAACAGTGCCGTGGCTGTACCTACACCACACGGACAAAATCCTGGAACTCCCTCCCTAACAGCACCGCGGGTGTACCTACACCACACGGACAAAATTCTGGAAATCCCTCCCTAACAGCGCCGTGGGTGTACCTACACCACACGGAAAAAATCCTGGAACTCCCTCCCTAACAGTGACGTGGGTGTACCTACACCACAAGGAAAAAATCCTGGAACTCCCTCCCTAACAGCGCCGTGGGTGTACCTACACCACACGGACAAAATCCTGGACCTCCATCCCTAACAGCGCCGTGGGTGTACCTACACCACAGGGACAAAATCCTGGAACTCCCTCCCTAACAGCGCCGTGGGTGTACCTACAACTCACGGAAAAAATAATGGAACTCTCTCCCAAACATCGCCGTGGGTGTACCTACACCACACGGACAAAATCCTGGAACACCCTCCCTAAGAGCGCCATGGGTGCACCTACAACTCACGGACAAAAACCAGGGACTCCCTCCCTTACAGCGCCGTGGGTGTACCTACACCACACGGACAAAATCCTGGAACTCCCTCCTTAACTGCGCCGTGGATGTACCTACACCACACAGACAAAATCCTGGAACTACCTCCTTAACAGTGCCGTGGGTGTACCTACAACACACAGACAAAATCCTGGAACTCCCTCCTTAACAGCGCCGTGGATGTATCTACACCACACGGACAAAATCCTGGAACTCCCTCCTTAACAGTGCCGTGGATGTACCTACACCACACGGACAAACTCCTGGAACTCCCTGCCTAACAGCGCCGTGGATGTACATAGACCACACGGACAAAATCCTGGTAATCCCTCCTTAACAGCGCCGTGGGTGTACCTGCACCAAACGGACAAAATCCTGGAACTCCCTCCCTAACAGTGCCGTGGGTGTACCTACAAATCACGGACAAAATCCTGGAACTCCGTCCCTAACAGCGCCGTGGGTGTACCTACACCAAACGGACAAAATCCAGGAACTCCCTCCCTAACAGCGCCGTGGCTGTACCTACACCACACGGACAAAATCCTGGAACTCCCTCCCTAACAGCGCCGTGGGTGTACCTACATCACACGGACAAAATCCTGGAAATCCCTCCCTAACAGCGCCGTGTCTGTACTTACACCACACGGACAAAATCCTGGAACTCCCTCCCTAACAGCGCCGTGGGTGTACCTACACCACACGGACAAAATCCTGGAACTCCCTCCCTAACAGCGCCGTGGGTGTACCTACACCACACGGACAAAATCCTGGAACTCCCTCCCTAACAGCGCCGCGGGTGTACCTACACCACACAGACAAAATCCTGGAACTCCCTCCCTAACAGCGCCGTGGGTGTACCTACAACGCACGGAAAAAATAATGGAACTCTCTCCCTAACAGCGCCGCGGGTGTACCTAAACCACACGGACAAAATCCTGGAACTCCCTCCCTAACAGCGCCGTGGGTGTACCTACACCACACGGACAAAATCCTGGAACACCCTCCCTAAGAGCGCCGTGGGTGTACGTACAACTCACGGACAAAATCCCGGAGGTCCCTCCCTAACATCGCCGTGGGTGTACCTACACCACACGGACAAAATCCCGGAACTCCCTCCCTAACAGCGCCGTGGCTGTACCTAGACCACACGGACAAAATCCTGGAACTCCCTCCCTAACAGCGCCGTGGGTGCACCTACACCAAACGGACAAAATCCTGGAACTCCCACCCTAACTGCGCCGTGGGTGTACCTACACCACACGGACAAAATCTTGGAACTCCCTCCCTACCAGCGCCGTGTGTGCACCTGGACCACACGGACAAAATCCTGGAACTCCCTCCCTAACAGCGCCGTGGGTGTACCTACAACTCACGGAAAAAATAATGGAACTCTCTCCCTATCAGCGCCGCGGGTGTACCTACAACACACGGACAAAATCCTGGAGCTCCCTCCTTAACAGTGCCGTGGGTGTACCTACACCACATGGACAAAATCCTGGAACTCCCTCCTTTACAGTGCCGTGGCTGTACCTACACCACACAGACAAAATCCTGGAACACACTCCCTGACAGCGCCGTGGGTGCACCTACTCCAACGGACAAAATCCTGGAACTCCCTCCTTAAAAGTGCCGTGGGTGTACATACAACTCACGGACAAAATCCTGGAACTCCCTCCCTAACAGCGCTGTGGGTGTACCTACACCAAACGGACAAAATCCTGGAACTCCCTCCCTAACAGCGCCGTGGGTGTACCTACACAGCACGGGACAAAATCCTGGAACTCCCTACATAACTGCGCCGTGGGTGTACCTACACCACACGGCCAAAATCCTGGAACTCCCTCCTTAACTGCGCCGTGGATGTACCTACACCACACGGACAAAATCCTGGAACTACCTCCTTAACAGTGCCGTGGGTGTACCTACAACACACAGACAAAATCCTGGAACTCCCTCCTTAACAGCGCCATGGATGTATCTACACCACACGGACAAAATCCTGGAACTCCCTCCTTAACAGTGCCGTGGATGTACCTACACCACACGGACAAACTCCAGGAACTCCCTGCCTAACAGCGCCGTGGATGTACATAGAGCACACGGACAAAATCCTGGTAATCCCTCCTTAACAGTGCCGTGGCTGTACCTACACCACACATACAAAATCCTGGAAAACCATCCCTGACCGCGCCGTGGGTGTACCTGCACCAAACGGACAAAATCCTGGAACTCCCTCCCTAACAGTGCCGTGGGTGTACCTACAAATCACGGACAAAATCCTGGAACTCCGTCCCTAACAGCGCCGTGGGTGTACCTACACCAAACGGACAAAATCCAGGAACTCCCTCCCTAACAGCGCCGTGGCTGTACCTACACCACACGGACAAAATCCTGGAACTCCCTCCCTAACAGCGCCGTGGGTGTACCTACATCACACGGACAAAATCCTGGAACTCCCTCCCTAACAGCGCCGTGTCTGTACTTACACCACACGGACAAAATCCTGGAACTCCCTCCCTAACAGCGCCGTGGGTGTACCTACACCACACGGACAAAATCCTGGAACTCCATCCCTAACAGCGCCGTGGGTGTACCTACACCACACGGACAAAATCCTGGAACTCCCTCCCTAACAGCGCCGCGGGTGTACCTACACCACACAGACAAAATCCTGGAACTCCCTCCCTAACAGCGCCGTGGGTGTACCTACAACGCACGGAAAAAATAATGGAACTCTCTCCCTAACAGCGCCGCGGGTGTACCTAAACCACACGGACAAAATCCTGGAACTCCCTCCCTAACAGCGCCGTGGGTGTACCTACACCACACGGACAAAATCCTGGAACACCCTCCCTAAGAGCGCCGTGGGTGTACGTACAACTCACGGACAAAATCCCGGAGGTCCCTCCCTAACATCGCCGTGGGTGTACCTACACCACACGGACAAAATCCTGGAACTCCCTCCCTAACAGCGCCGTGGGTGCACCTACACCAAACGGACAAAATCCTGGAACTCCCTCCCTAACAGCGCCGTGGGTGTACCTACACAACACGGGACAAAATCCTGGAACTCCCTACATAACTGCGCCGTGGGTGTACCTACACCACACGGACAAAATCTTGGAACTCCCTCCCTACCAGCGCCGTGTGTGCACCTAGACCACACGGACAAAATCCTGGAACTCCCTCCCTAACAGCGCCGTGGGTGTACCTACAACTCACGGAAAAAATAATGGAACTCTCTCCCTATCAGCGCCGCGGGTGTGCCTACAACACACGGACAAAATCCTGGAACTCCCTCCTTAACAGTGCCGTGGGTGTACCTACACCACACGGACAAAATCCTGGAACTCCCTCCTTTACAGTGCCGTGGCTGTACCTACACCACACAGACAAAATCCTGGAACACACTCCCTGACAGCGCCGTGGGTGTACCTACACCAACGGACAAAATCCTGGAACTCCCTCCTTAAAAGTGCCGTGGGTGTACATACAACTCACGGACAAAATCCTGGAACTCCCTCCCTAACAGCGCTGTGGGTGTACCTACACCAAACGGACAAAATCCTGGAACTCCCTCCCTAACAGCGCCGTGGGTGTACCTACACAGCACGGGACAAAATCCTGGAACTCCCTACATAACTGCGCCGTGGGTGTACCTACACCACACGGACAAAATCCTGGAACTCCCTCCCTAACAGCGCCGTGGGTATACCTACAACTCACGGAAAAAATAATGGAACTCTCTCCCTATCAGCGCCGCGGGTGTACCTACAACACACGGACAAAATCCTGGAACTCCCTCCTTAACAGCGCCGTGGATGTACCTACACCACACGGACAAAATCCTGGAACTCCCACATTAACAGTGCCGTGGGTGAACCTACACCTCACGGACAAAATCATGGAACTCCCTCCTTAACAGCGCCGTGGATGTATCTACACCACACGGACAAAATCCTGGAACTCCCTCCCTAACAGTGCCGTGGGTGTACCAACACCACACGGACAAAATCCTGCAACTCCCTCCTTAACAGTGCCGTGGCTGTACCTACACCACACGGACAAAATCCTGGAACTCCCTCCCTAACAGCGCCGTGGGTGTACCTACAACTCACGGAAAAAATAATGGAACTCTCTCCCTATCAGCACCGCGGGTGTACCAACACCACACGGACAAAATCCTGGAACTCCCTCCTTTACAGTGCCGTGGCTGCACCTACACCACACAGACAAAAACCTGGAACACCCTCCCTGACAGCGCCGTGGGTGTACCTACACCAACGGCAAAATCCTGGAACTCCCTCCTTAACAGTGCCGTGGGTGTACCTACAACTCACGGACAAAATCCTGGAACTCCCTCCCTAACAGCGCCGTGGGTGTACCTACACCACAAGGACAATATCATGGAACTCCCTCCATAACTTCGCCGTGGGTGTACCTACACCACAAGGACAAAATCTTGGAACTCCCTCCCTACCAGTGCCGTGTGTGCACCTACACCACACGGACAAAATCCTGGAACTCCCTCCCTAACAGCGCTGTGGGTGTACCTACACCACACGGACAAAATCCTGGAACTCCCTCCCTAACAGCGCCGTGGGTGTACCTACACCACACGGAAAAATCCTGGAACTCCCTCCCTAACAGCGCCGTGGGTGTACCTACACCACACGGACAAAATCCTGGAACTCTCTCCCTAACAGCGCCGTGGGTGTACCTACACCACACGGACAAAATCCTGGAACTCCCTCCCTAACAGCACTGTGGGTGTACCTACAACTCACGGAAAAAATAATGGAACTCTCTTCCTAACAGCGCCGCGGGTGTACCTACACCACACGGGCAAAATCCTGGAACTCCCCCGCTAACAGCGCTGTGGGTGTACCTACATCACACGGACAAAAGCCTTGAACTCCCTCCCTAACAGCACCGTGGGTGTACCTGCACCACACGGACAAAATCCTGGAACTCCCTCCCTAACAGCGCCGTGGGTGTACCTACACCACACGGACAAAATCCTGGAACTTCCTCCCTAACAGCGCCGTGGGTGTACCTACAACTCACGGAAAAAATAATGGAACTCCATCCCTAACAGCGCCGTGGGTGTAGCTACACCACACGGACAAAATCTTGGAACTCCCTCCCAAACAGCGCCGTGTGTGTACCAACACCACACGGACAAAATCCTGGAACACCCTCCCTTATAGCGCCGTGGGTGTACCTGCAACTCACGGACAAAATCCTGGAACTCCCTCCTTAACAGTGCCGTGGCTGTACCTACACCACACAGACAAAATCCTGGAACACCCTCCCTAACAGCGCCGTGGGTGTACCTACACCACACGGACAAAATCCTGGAACTCTCTCCCTAACTGCGCCGTGGGTGTACCTACACCACACGGACAAAATCCTGGAACTCTCTCCCTAACAGCACCGCGGGTGTACCTACACCACACGGACAAAATCCTGGACCTCCATCCCTAACAGCGCCGTGGGTGTACCTACACCACACGGACAAAATCCTGGAACTCCCTCCCTAACAGCGCCGTGTCTGTACCAACACCACACGGACAAAATCCTGGAACTCCCTCCTTAACAGTGCCGTGGGTGTACCTACACCACACGGACAAAATCCTGGAACTCCCTCCTTACAGCGCCGTGGATGTACCTACACCACACGGACAAAATCCTGGAACTCCCTCCTTAACAGTGCCGTGGGTGTACCTACACCACACGGAAAAAATCCTGGAACTCCCTCCTTAACAGTGCCGTGGCTGTACCTACACCACACAGACAAAATCCTGGAACACCCTCCCTGACAGCGCCGTGGGTGTACCTACACCAAACGGACAAAATCCTGGAACTCCCTCCCTAACAGCGCCGTGGGTGTACCTACACAACAAGGGACAAAATCCTGGACCTCCCTCCCAAAGTGCGCCGTGGGTGTACCTACACCACACGGACAAAATGCTGGAACTCCCTCCCTAACAGCGCCGTGGGTGTACCTACACCACACGGAAAAAATCCTGGAACTCCCTCCCTAACAGTGACGTGGGTGTACCTACACCACACGGAAAAAATCCTGGAACTCCCTCCCTAACAGCGCCGTGGGTGTACCTACACCACACGGACAAAATCCTGGACCTCCATCCCTAACAGCGCCGTGGGTGTACCTACACCACACAGACAAAATCCTGGAACTCCCTCCCTAACAGCGCCGTGGGTGTACCTACAACTCACGGAAAAAATAATGGAACTCTCTCCCAAACATCGCCGTGGGTGTACCTACACCACACGGACAAAATCCTGGAACACCCTCCCTAAGAGCGCCATGGGTGTACCTACAACTCACGGACAAAAACCCGGGACTCCCTCCCTAACAGCGCCGTGGGTGTACCTACACCACACAGACAAAATCCCGGAACTCCCTCCCTAACCTCGCCGTGGGTGTACCTAGACCACACGGACAAAATCCTGGTACTCCCTCCCTATCAGCGCCGCGGGTGTACCTACACCACACGGATAAAATCCTGGAACTCCCTCCTTAACAGTGCCGTGGGTGTACCTACACCACACGGACAAAATCCTGGAACTCCCTCCTTAACTGCGCCGTGGATGTACCTACACCACACGGACAAAATCCTGGAACTACCTCCTTAACACTGCCGTGGGTGTACCTACAACACACAGACAAAATCCTGGAACTCCCTCCTTAACAGCGCCGTGGATGTATCTACACCACACGGACAAAATCCTGGAACTCCCTCCTTAACAGTGCCGTGGATGTACCTACACCACACGGACAAACTCCTGGAACTCCCTGCCTAACAGCGCCGTGGATGTACATAGACCACACGGACAAAATCCTGGTAATCCCTCCTTAACAGTGCCGTGGCTGTACCTACACCACACATACAAAATCCTGGAAAACCATCCCTGACTGCGCCGTGGGCGTACCTGCACCAAACGGACAAAATCCTGGAACTCCCTCCCTAACAGTGCCGTGGGTGTACCTACAAATCACGGACAAAATCCTGGAACTCCGTCCCTAACAGCGCCGTGGGTGTACCTACACCAAACGGACAAAATCCAGGAACTCCCTCCCTAACAGCGCCGTGGCTGTACCTACACCACACGGACAAAATCCTGGAACTCCCTCCCTAACAGCGCCGTGGGTGTACCTACATCACACGGACAAAATCCTGGAAATCCCTCCCTAACAGCGCCGTGTCTGTACTTACACCACACGGACAAAATCCTGGAACTCCCTCCCTAACAGCGCCGTGGGTGTACCTACACCACACGGACAAAATCCTGGAACTCCCTCCCTAACAGCGCCGTGGGTGTACCTACACCACACGGACAAAATCCTGGAACTCCCTCCCTAACAGCGCCGCGGGTGTACCTACACCACACAGACAAAATCCTGGAACTCCCTCCCTAACAGCGCCGTGGGTGTACCTACAACGCACGGAAAAAATAATGGAACTCTCTCCCTAACAGCGCCGCGGGTGTACCTAAACCACACGGACAAAATCCTGGAACTCCCTCCCTAACAGCGCCGTGGGTGTACCTACACCACACGGACAAAATCCTGGAACACCCTCCCTAAGAGCGCCGTGGGTGTACGTACAACTCACGGACAAAATCCCGGAGGTCCCTCCCTAACATCGCCGTGGGTGTACCTACACCACACGGACAAAAATCCCGGAACTCCCTCCCTAACAGCGCCGTGGCTGTACCTAGACCACACGGACAAAATCCTGGAACTCCCTCCCTAAGAGCGCCGTGGGTGCACCTACACCAAACGGACAAAATCCTGGAACTCCCTCCCTAACAGCGCCGTGGGTGTACCTACACAACACGGGACAAAATCCTGGAACTCCCTACATAACTGCGCCGTGGGTGTACCTACAACACACGGACAAAATCTTGGAACTCCCTCCCTACCAGCGCCGTGTGTGCACCTAGACCACACGGACAAAATCCTGGAACTCCCTCCCTAACAGCGCCGTGGGTGTACCTACAACTCACGGAAAAAATAATGGAACTCTCTCCCTATCAGCGCCGCGGATGTACCTACAACACACGGACAAAATCCTGGAGCTCCCTCCTTAACAGTGCCGTGGGTGTACCTACACCACACGGACAAAATCCTGGAACTCCCTCCTTTACAGTGCCGTGGCTGTACCTACACCACACAGACAAAATCCTGGAACACACTCCCTAACATCGCCGTTGGTGTACCTACACCACACGGACAAAATCCCGGAACTCCCTCCCTAACAGCGCCGTGGCTGTACCTAGACCACACGGACAAAATCCTGGAACTCCCTCCATAACAGCGCCGTGGGTGCACCTACACCAAACGGACAAAATCCTGGAACTCCCTCCCTAACAGCGCCGTGGGTGTACCTACACAACACGGGACAAAATCCTGGAACTCCCTACATAACTGCGCCGTGGGTGTACCTACACCACACGGACAAAATCTTGGAACTCCCTCCCTACCAGCGCCGTGTGTGCACCTAGACCACACGGACAAAATCCTGGAACTCCCTCCCTAACAGCGCCGTGGGTGTACCTACAACTCACGGAAAAAATAATGGAACTCTCTCCCTATCAGCGCCGCGGGTGTACCTACAACACACGGACAAAATCCTGGAGCTCCCTCCTTAACAGTGCCGTGGGTGTACCTACACCACACGGACAAAATCCTGGAACTCCCTCCTTTACAGTGCCGTGGCTGTACCTACACCACACAGACAAAATCCTGGAACACACTCCCTGACAGCGCCGTGGGTGTACCTACACCAACGGACAAAATCCTGGAACTCCCTCCTTAAAAGTGCCGTGGGTGTACATACAACTCACGGACAAAATCCTGGAACTCCCTCCCTAACAGCGCTGTGGGTGTACCTACACCAAACGGACAAAATCCTGGAACTCCCTCCCTAACAGCGCCGTGGGTGTACCTACACAGCACGGGACAAAATCCTGGAACTCCCTACATAACTGCGCCGTGGGTGTACCTACACCACACGGACAAAATCTTGGAACTCCCTCCCTACCAGCGCCGTGTGTGCACCTAGACCACACGGACAAAATCCTGGAACTCCCTCCCTAACAGCGCCGTGGGTGTACCTACAACTCACGGAAAAAATAATGGAACTCTCTCCCTATCAGCGCCGCGGGTGTACCTACAACACACGGACAAAATCCTGGAACTCCCTCCTTAACAGTGCCGTGGGTGTACCTACACCACACGGACAAAATCCTGGAACTCCCTCCTTAACAGCGCCGTGGATGTACCTACACCACACGGACAAAATCCTGGAACTCCCACATTAACAGTGCCGTGGGTGAACCTACACCTCACGGACAAAATCATGGAACTCCCTCCTTAACAGCGCCGTGGATGTATCTACACCACACGGACAAAATCCTGGAACTCCCTCCCTAACAGTGCCGTGGGTGTACCAACACCACACGGACAAAATCCTGCAACTCCCTCCTTAACAGTGCCGTGGCTGTACCTACACCACACGGACAAAATCCTGGAACTCCCTCCCTAACAGCGCCGTGGGTGTACCTACAACTCACGGAAAAAATAATGGAACTCTCTCCCTATCAGCACCGCGGGTGTACCAACACCACACGGACAAAATCCTGGAACTCCCTCCTTTACAGTGCCGTGGCTGTACCTACACCACACAGACAAAAACCTGGAACACCCTCCCTGACAGCGCCGTGGGTGTACCTACACCAACGGACAAAATCCTGGAACTCCCTCCTTAACAGTGCCGTGGGTGTACCTACAACTCACGAACAAAATCCTGGAACTCCCTCCCTAACAGCGCCGTGGGTGTACCTACACCACAAGGACAATATCATGGAACTCCCTCCATAACTTCGCCGTGGGTGTACCTACACCACAAGGACAAAATCTTGGAACTCCCTCCCTACCAGTGCCGTGTGTGCACCTACACCACACGGACAAAATCCTGGAACTCCCTCCCTAACAGCGCTGTGGGTGTACCTACACCACACGGACAAAATCCTGGAACTCCCTCCCTAACAGCGCCGTGGATGTACCTACCCGACACGGACATAATCCTGGAACTCCCTCCCTAACTGCGCCGTGGGTGTACCTACACCACACGGAAAAATCCTGGAACTCCTTCCCTAACAACGCCGTGGGTGTACCTACACCACACGGACAAAATCCTGGAACTCTCTCCCTAACAGCGCCGTGGGTGTACCTACAACTCACGGAAAAAATAATGGAACTCTCTTCCTAACAGCGCCGCGGGCGTACCTACACCACACGGACAAAATCCTGGAACTCCCCCCCTAACAGCGCTGTGGGTGTACCTACATCACACGGACAAAAGCCTTGAACTCCCTCCCTAACAGCACCGTGGGTGTACCTGCAACACACGGACAAAATCCTGGAACTCCCTCCCTAACAGCGCCGTGGGTGTACCTACACCACACGGACAAAATCCTGGAACTTCCTCCCTAACAGCGCCGTGGGTGTACCTACAACTCACGGAAAAAATAATGGAACTCCATCCCTAACAGCGCCGTGGGTGTAGCTACACCACACGGACAAAATCTTGGAACTCCCTCCCAAACAGCGCCGTGTGTGTACCAACACCACACGGACAAAATCCTGGAACACCCTCCCTTACAGCGCCGTGGGTGTACCTACAACTCACGGACAAAATCCTGGAACTCCCTCCTTAACAGTGCCGTGGCTGTACCTACACCACACAGACAAAATCCTGGAACACCCTCCCTAACAGCGCCGTGGGTGTACCTACACCACACGGACAAAATCCTGGAACTCTCTCCCTAACTGCGCCGTGGGTGTACCTACACCACACGGACAAAATCCTGGAACTCTCTCCCTAACAGCACCGCGGGTGTACCTACATCACACGGACAAAATCCTGGACCTCCATCCCTAACAGCGCCGTGGGTGTACCTACACCACACGGACAGAATCCTGGAACTCCCTCCCTAACAGCGCCGTGTCTGTACCAACACCACACGGACAAAATCCTGGAACTCCCTCCATAACAGCGCCGTGGGTTTACCTACACCACAGGGACAAAATCCTGGAACTCCCTCCCTAACAGCGCCGTGGGTGTACCTACACCACACGGACAAAATCCTGGAACTCCCTCCCTAACAGCGCCGTGGGTGTACCTACACCACACGGACAAAATCCTGGAACTCCCTCCCTAAAGCGCCGTGGGTGTACCTACAACTCACGGAAAAAATAATGGAGCTCTCTCCCTATCAGCGCCGCGGGTGTACTTACACCACACGGACAAAATCCAGGAACTCCCTCCTTAACAGCGCCGTGGATGTACCTACACCACACGGACAAAATCCTGGAACTCCCTGCTTAACAGTGCCGTGGGTATACCTACACCACACGGACAAAATCCTGGAACTCCCTCCTTAACATCGCCGTGGATGTATCTACACCACACGGACAAAATCCTTGAACTCCCTCCTTAACAGTGCCGTGGATGTACCTACACCACACGGACAAAATCCTGGAACTCCCTGCCTAACAGCGCCGTGGATGTACCTGCACCACACGGACAAAATCCTGGTACTCCCTCCTTAACAGTGCCGTGGGTGTACCTACACCACACAGACAAAATCATGGAAAACCATCCCTGACAGCGCCGTGGGTGTACCTGCACCAAACGGACAAAATCCTGGAACTCCCTCCCTAACAGTGCCGTGGGTGTACCTACAACTCACAGACAAAATCCCGGGATTCCCTGACTAACAGCGCCGTGGGTGTACCTACACCAAACGGACAAAATCCTGGAACTCCCTCCCTAACAGCACCGTGGGTGTACCTACACCACACGGACAAAATCCCGGAACTCCCTCCCTAACCGTGCCGTGGGTGTACCTAGACCACACGGACAAAGTCCTGGAACTCCCTCCCTATCAGCGCCGCGGGTGTACCTACACCACACGGACAAAATCCTGGAACTCCCTCCTTAACAGTGCCGTGGGTGTACCTACACCACACGGACAAAATCCTGGAACTCCCTCCTTAACAGCGCCGTGGATGTACCTACACCACACGGACAAAATCCTGGAACTCCCTCCTTAACAGTGCCGTGGGTGTACCTACACCACACGGAAAAAATCCTGGAACTCCCTCCTTAACAGTGCCGTGGCTGTACCTACACCACACAGACAAAATCCTGGAACACCCTCCCTGACAGCGCCGTGGGTGTACCTACACCAAACGGACAAAATCCTGGAACTCCCTCCCTAACAGCGCCGTGGGTGTACCTACACAACAAGGGACAAAATCCTGGACCTCCCTCCCAAAGTGCGCCGTGGGTGTACCTACACCACACAGACAAAATCCTGGAACACCCTCCCTAACAGCACCGCGGGTGTACCTACACCACACGGACAAAATCCTGGAAATCCCTCCCTAACAGCGCCGTGGGTGTACCTACACCACACGGAAAAACTCCTGGAACTCCCTCCCTAACAGCGCCGTGGGTGTACCTACACCACACGGACAAAATCCAGGACCTCCATCCCTAACAGCGCCGTGGGTGTACCTACACCACAGGGACAAAATCCTGGAACTCCCTCCCTAACAGCGCCGTGGGTGTACCTACAACTCACGGAAAAAATAATGGAACTCTCTCCCGAACATCGCCGTGGGTGTACCTACACCACACGGACAAAATCCTGGAACACCCTCCCTAAGAGCGCCGTGGGTGTACCTACAACTCACGGACAAAAACCCGGGACTCCCTCCCTAACAGCGCCGTGGGTGTACCTACACCACACGGACAAAATCCTGGAACTCCCTCCCTAACAGCGCCGCGGGTGTACCTACACCACACAGACAAAATCCTGGAACTCCCTCCCTAACAGCGCCGTGGGTGTACCTACAACGCACGGAAAAAATAATGGAACTCTCTCCCTAACAGCGCCGCGGGTGTACCTACTCCACACGGGACAAAATCCTGGAACTCCCTCCCTAACAGCGCCGTGGGTGTACCTAAACCACACGGACAAAATCCTGGAACTCCGTCCCTAACAGCGCCGTGGGTGTACCTACACCACACGGACAAAATCCTGGAACACCCTCCCTAAGAGCGCCGTGGGTGTACGTACAACTCACGGACAAAATCCCGGAGGTCCCTCCCTAACATCGCCGTGGGTGTACCTACACCACACGGACAAAATCCCGGAACTCCCTCCCTAACAGCGCCGTGGCTGTACCTAGACCACACGGACAAAATCCTGGAACTCCCTCCCTAACAGCGCCGTGGGTGCACCTACACCACACGGACAAAATCCTGGAACTCCCTCCTTTACAGTGCCGTGGCTGTACCTACACCACACAGACAAAATCCTGGAACACACTCCCTGACAGCGCCGTGGGTGTACCTACACCAACGGACAAAATCCTGGAACTCCATCCTTAAAAGTGCCGTGGGTGTACATACAACTCACGGACAAAATCCTGGAACTCCCTCCCTAACAGCGCTGTGGGTGTACCTACACCAAACGGACAAAATCCTGGAACTCCCTCCCTAACAGCGCCGTGGGTGTACCTACACAGCACGGGACAAAATCCTGGAACTCCCTACATAACTGCGCCGTGGGTGTACCTACACCACACGGACAAAATCTTGGAACTCCCTCCCTACCAGCGCCGTGTGTGCACCTAGACCACACGGACAAAATCCTGGAACTCCCGCCCTAACAGCGCCGTGGGTGTACCTACAACTCACGGAAAAAATAATGGAACTCTCTCCCTATCAGCGCCGCGGGTGTACCTACAACACACGGACAAAATCCTGGAACTCCCTCCTTAACAGTGCCGTGGGTGTACCTACACCACACGGACAAAATCCTGGAACTCCCTCCTTAACAGCGCCGTGGATGTACCTACACCACACGGACAAAATCCTGGAACTCCCACATTAACAGTGCCGTGGGTGAACCTACACCTCACGGACAAAATCATGGAACTCCCTCCTTAACAGCGCCGTGGATGTATCTACACCACACGGACAAAATCCTGGAACTCCCTCCCTAACAGTGCCGTGGGTGTACCAACACCACACGGACAAAATCCTGCAACTCCCTCCTTAACAGTGCCGTGGCTGTACCTACACCAAACGGACAAAATCCTGGAACTCCCTCCCTAACAGCGCCGTGGGTGTACCTACAACTCACGGAAAAAATAATGGAACTCTCTCCCTATCAGCACCGCGGGTGTACCAACACCACACGGACAAAATCCTGGAACTCCCACCTTTACAGTGCCGTGGCTGTACCTACACCACACAGACAAAAACCTGGAACACCCTCCCTGACAGCGCCGTGGGTGTACCTACACCAACGGACAAAATCCTGGAACTCCCTCCTTCACAGTGCCGTGGGTGTACCTACAACTCACGGACAAAATCCTGGAACTCCCTCCCTAACAGCGCCGTGGGTGTACCTACACCACAAGGACAATATCATGGAACTCCCTCCATAACTTCGCCGTGGGTGTACCTACACCACAAGGACAAAATCTTGGAACTCCCTCCCTACCAGTGCCGTGTGTGCACCTACACCACACGGACAAAATCCTGGAACTCCCTCCCTAACAGCGCTGTGGGTGTACCTACACCACACGGACAAAATCCTGGAACTCCCTCCCTAACAGCGCCGTGGGTGTACCTACCCGACACGGACATAATCCTGGAACTCCCTCCCTAACAGCGCCGTGGGTGTACCTACACCACACGGACAAAATCCTGGAACTCCCTCCCTAACAGCGCCGTGGGTGTACCTACACCACACGGACAAAATCCTGGAACTCTCTCCCTAACAGCGCCGTGAGTGTACCTACAACTCACGGAAAAAATAATGGAACTCTCTTCCTAACAGCGCCGCGGGTGTACCTACACCACACGGACAAAATCCTGGAACTCCCCCCCTAACAGCGCTGTGGGTGTACCTACATCACACGGACAAAAGCCTTGAACTCCCTCCCTAACAGCACCGTGGGTGTACCTACACCACACGGACAAAATCCTGGAACTTCCTCCCTAACAGCGCCGTGGGTGTACCGACAACTCACGGAAAAAATAATGGAACTCCATCCCTAACAGCGCCGTGGGTGTAGCTACACCACACGGACAAAATCTTGGAACTCCCTCCCAAACAGCGCCGTGTGTGTACCAACACCACACGGACAAAATCCTGGAACACCCTCCCTTACAGCGCCGTGGGTGTACCTACAACTCACGGACAAAATCCTGGAACTCCCTCCTTAACAGTGCCGTGGCTGTCCCTACACCACACAGACAAAATCCTGGAACACCCTCCCTAACAGCGCCGTGGGTGTACCTACACCACACGGACAAAATCCTGGAACTCTCTCCCTAACTGCGCCGTGGGTGTACCTACACCACACGGACAAAATCCTGGAACTCTCTCCCTAACAGCACCGCGGGTGTACCTACACCACACGGACAAAATCCTGGACCTCCATCCCTAACAGCGCCGTGGGTGTACCTACACCACACGGACAAAATCCTGGAACTCCCTCCCTAACAGCGCCGTGTCTGTACCAACACCACACGGACAAAATCCTGGAACTCCCTCCATAACAGCGCCGTGGGTGTACCTACACCACAGGGACCAAATCCTGGAACTCCCTCCCTAACAGCGCCGTGGGTGTACCTACACCACACGGACAAAATCCTGGAACTCCCTCCCTAACAGCGCCGTGGGTGTACCTACACCACACGGACAAAATCCTGGAACACCCTCCCTAACAGCGCCGTGGGTGTACCTACAACTCACGGAAAAAATAATGGAGCTCTCTCCCTATCAGCGCCGCGGGTGTACTTACACCACACGGACAAAATCCTGGAACTCCCTCCTTAACAGCGCCGTGGATGTACCTACACCACACGGACAAAATCCTGGAACTCCCTGCTTAACAGTGCCGTGGGTATACCTACACCACACGGACAAAATCCTGGAACTCCCTCCATAACATCGCCGTGGATGTATCTACACCACACGGACAAAATCCTGGAACTCCCTCCTTAACAGTGCCGTGGATGGACCTACACCAGACGGACAAAATCCTGGAACTCCCTGCCTAACAGCGCCGTGGATGTACCTGCACCACACGGACAAAATCCTGGTACTCCCTCCTTAACAGTGCCGTGGGTGTACCTACACCACACAGACAAAATCATGGAAAACCATCCCTGACAGCGCCGTGGGTGTACCTGCACCAAACGGACAAAATCCTGGAACTCCCTCCCTAACAGTGCCGTGGGTGTACCTACAACTCACGGACAAAATCCTGGAACTCCCTCCCTAACAGCGCCGTGGGTGTACATACAACTCACGGACAAAATCCTGGAACTCCCTCCCTAACAGCGCCGTGGCTGTACCTACACCACACGGACAAAATCCTGGAACTCCCTCCCTAACAGCGCCGTGGGTGTACCTACATCACACGGACAAAATCCTGGAACTCCCTCCCTAACAGCGCCGTGGGTGTACCTACATCACACGGACAAAATCCTGGAACTCCCTCCCTAACCGCGCCGTGTCTGTACTTACACCACACGGACAAAATCCTGGAACTCCCTCCCTAACAGCGCCGTGGGTGTACCTACACCACATGGACAAAATCCTGGAACTCCCTCCCTAACAGCGCCATGGGTGTACCTACACCACACGGACAAAATCCTGGAACTCCCTCCCTTAAAGCGCCGTGGGTGTACCTACACCACAGGGACAAAATCCTGGAAATCCCTCCCTAACAGCGCCGTGGGTGTACCTACACCACTCGGACAAAATCCTGGACCTCCATCCCTAACAGCGCCGTGGGTGTACCTACACCACACGGACAAAATCCTGGAACTCCCTCCCTAACAGCGCCGTGTATGTACCAACACCACACGGACAAAATCCTGGAACTCCCTCCCTAACAGCGCCGTGGGTGTACCTACATCACAGGGACAAAATCCTGGACCACCCTCCCTAACAGCGCCGTGGGTGTACCTACACCACACGGACAAAATCCTGGAACTCCCTCCCTAACAGCGCCGTGGGTGTACCTACACCACACGGACAAAATCCTGGAACTCCCTCCTTAACAGCGCCGTGGATGTACCTACACCACACGGACAAAATCCTGGAACTCCCTCCTTAACAGTGCCGTGGGTATACCTACACCACACGGACAAAATCCTGGAACTCCCTCCTTAACAGCGCCGTGGATGTATCTACACCACATGGACAAAATCCTGGAACTCCCTCCTTAACAGTGCCGTGGATGTACCTACACCACACGGACAAAATCCTGGAACTCCCTGCCTAACAGCGCCGTGGATGTACCTGCACCACACGGACAAAATCCTGGTACTCCCTCCTTAACAGTGCCGTGGGTGTACCTACACCACACAGACAAAATCATGGAAAACCATCCCTGACAGCGCCGTGGGTGTACCTGCACCAAACGGACAAAATCCTGGAACTCCCTCCCTAACAGTGCCGTGGGTGTACCTACAACTCACGGACAAAATCCTGGAACTCCCTCCCTAACAGCGCCGTGGGTGTACATACAACTCACGGACAAAATCCTGGAACTCCCTCCCTAACAGTGCCGTGGCTGTACCTACACCACACGGACAAAATCCTGGAACTCCCTCCCTAACAGCGCCGTGGGTGTACCTACATCACACGGACAAAATCCTGGAACTCCCTCCCTAACAGCGCCGTGGGTGTACCTACATCACACGGACAAAATCCTGGAACTCCCTCCCTAACAGCGCCGTGTCTGTACTTACACCACATGGACAAAATCCTGGAACTCCCTCCCTAACAGCGCCGTGGGTGTACCTACACCACACGGACAAAATCCTGGAACGCCCTCCCTAACAGCGCCGTGGGTGTACCTACACCACACGGACAAAATCCTGGAACTCCCTCCTTTACAGTGCCGTGGGTGTACCTACAACTCACGGACAAAATCCTGGAACTCCCTCCCTAACAGCGCCGTGGGTGAACCTACACCAAACGGACAAAATCCTGGAACTCCCTCCCTAACAGCGCCGTGGGTGTACCTACACAACACGGAACAAAATCCTGGAACTCCCTCCATAACTGCGCCAAGGGTGTACCTACACCACACGGACAAAATCTTGGAACTCACTCCCTACCAGCGCCGTGGGTGTACCTACACCACACGGGACAAAATCCTGGACCTCCCTTCCTAACAGCGCCGTGGGTGTACCTACATCACACGGACAAAATCCTGGAACTCCCTCCCTAACAGCGCCTTGGGTGTACCTACTTCACACGGACAAAAGCCTTGAACTCCCTCCCTAACAGCACCGTGGGTGTACCTACACCACACGGACAAAATCCTGGAACTCCCTCACTAACCGCGCCGTGAGTGTACCGAGAACACACGGACAAAATCCTGGAAATTCCTCCCTCACAGCGCCGTGGGTGTACCTACAACTCGCAGAAGAAATAATGGAACTCTCTCCCTATCAGCGCCGCGGGTGAACCTACACCACACGGACAAAATCCTGGAACACCCTCCCTAACAGCGCCGTGGGTGTACCTACACCACACGTACAAAATCCTGAAACTCGCTCCCTAACAGCGCCGTGGGTGTACCTACACCACACGGACAAAATCCTGGAACTCCCTCCCTAACAGCGCCTTGGGTGTACCTACACCACATGGACAAAAGCCTTGAACTCCCTCCCTAACAGCACCGTGGGTGTACTTACACCACACGGACAAAATCCTGGAACTCCCTCCCTAACAGCGCCGTGGGTGTACCTACACCACACAGACAAAATCCTGGAACTCCCTCCCTAACCGTGCCGTGGGTGTACCTAGACCACACGGACAAAATCATGGAACTTCCTCCCTAACAGCGCCGTGGGTGCACCTACAACTCACGGAAAAAATAATGGAACTCTCTCCCTATCAGCGCCGCGGGTGTACCTACACCACACAGACAAAATCCTGGAACTCCCTCCCTAACAGTGCCGTGGGTGTACCTACACCACACAGACAAAATCCTGGAACTCCCTCCCTAACAGCGCCGTGGGTGTACCTACACCACACGGACAAAATCCTGGAACACCCTCCCTAACAGCGCCGTGGGTGTACCTACACAACACGGGACAAAATCCTGGAACTCCCTCCATAACTGCGCCATGGGTGTACCTACACCACACGGACAAAATCTTGGAACTCACTCCCTACCAGCGCCGTGTGTGTACCTACACCCGCAGACAAAATCCTGGAAATCCCTCCCTAACAGCGGCGTGTATGGACCTACAACTCACGGAAAAAATAATGGAACTCTCTCCCTAACAGTGCCGTGGGAGCACCTACACCCGCAGACAAAATCCTGGAAATCCCTCCCTAACAGCGCCGTGGGTGTACCTACACCAAACGGAGAAAATCCTGGAACACCCTCCCTAACAGCGCCGTGGGTGTACCTACACCAAACGGACAAAATCCTGGAACTCCCTCCCTAACATCGCCGTGGGTGTACCTACACCCCACAGACAAAATCCTGGAACTCCCTCCCTAACAGCGCCGTGGGTGTACCTACACCACACGGGACAAAATCCTGGACCTCCCTCCCTAACAGTGCCGTGGGTGTACCTACATCACACGGACAAAATCCTGGAACTCCCTCCCTAACAGCGCCTTGGGTGTACCTACATCACACGGACAAAAGCCTTGAACTCCCTCCCTAACAGCACCGTGGGTGTACCTGCACCACACGGACAAAATCCTGGAACTCCCTCCCTAACCGCGCCGTGAGTGTACCGAGAACACACGGACAAAATCCTGGAAATTCCTCCCTCACAGCGCCGTGGGTGTACCTACAACTCACGGAAGAAATAATGGAACTCTCTCCCTATCAGCGCCGCGGGTGTACCTACACCACACGGACAAAATCCTGGAACTCCCTCCCTAACAGCGCCGTGGGTGTACCTACACCACACGGACAAAATCCTGGAACTCGCTCCCTAACAGCGCCGTGGGTGTACCTACACCACACGGACAAAATCCTGGAACTCCCTCCCTAACAGCGCCGTGGGGGTACCTACACCAAACGGACAAAATCCTGGAACTCCCTCCCTAACAGTGCCGTGGGTGTACCTACACCACACGGGACAAAATCCTGGACCTCCCTCCCTAACAGCGCCGTGGGTGTACCTACATCACACGGACAGAATCCAGGAACTCCCTCCCTAACAGCGCCTTGGGTGTACCTACACCACACGGACAAAAGCCTTGAACACCCTCCCTTACAGCACCGTGGGTGTACCTACACCACACGGACAAAATCCTGGAACTTCCTCCCTAACAGCGCCGTGTCTGTACTTACACCAAACGGACAAAATGCTGGAACTCCCTCCCTAACAGCGCCGTGATGTGTACCTACACCACACGGACAAAATCCTGGAACTCCCTCCCTAACAGCGCCGTGGGTGTACCTACACCACACAGACAAAATCCTGGAACTCCCTCCCTAACCGTGCCGTGGGTGTACCTAGACCACACGGACAAAATCCTGGAACTTCCTCCCTAACAGCGCCGTGGGTGCACCTACAACTCACGGAAAAAATAATGGAACTCTCTCCCTATCAGCGCCGCGGGTGTACCTACACCACACAGACAAAATCCTGGAACTCCCTCCCTAACAGCGCCGTGGGTGTACCTACAACTCACGGAAAAAATAATGGAACTCTCTCCCTAACAGCGCCGTTGGTGTACCTACACCACACGGACAAAATCCTGGAACACCCTCCCTAACAACGCCGTGGGGGTACCTACACCAAACAGACAAAATCCTGGAACTCCCTCCCTAACAGTGCCGTGGGTGTACCTACACAACACGGGACAAAATCCTGGACCTCCCTCCCTAACAGCGCCGTGGGTGTACCTACATCACACGGACAGAATCCAGGAACTCCCTCCCTAACAGCGCCTTGGGTGTACCTACACAACACGGGACAAAATCCTGGAACTCCCTCCATAACTGCGCCATGGGTGTACCTACACCACACGGACAAAATCTTGGAACTCACTCCATACCAGCGCCGTGTGTGTACCTACACCCGCAGACAAAATCCTGGAAATCCCTCCCTAACAGCGGCGTGTATGGACCTACAACTCACGGAAAAAATAATGGAACTCTCTCCCTAACAGCGCCGTGGGAGCACCTGCACCCGCAGACAAAATCCTGGAAATCCCTCCCTAACAGCGCCGTGGGTGTACCTACACCAAACGGACAAAATCCTGGAACACCCTCCCTAACAGCGCCGTGGGTGTACCTACACCAAACGGACAAAATCCTGGAACTCCCTCCCTAACAGCACCGTGGGTGTACCTACACCACACAGACAAAATCCTGGAAATCCCTCCCTAACAGCGCCGTGGGTGTACCTACACCACACGGGACAAAATCCTGGACCTCCCTCCCTAACAGCGCCGTGGGTGTACCTACATCACACGGACAAAATCCTGGAACTCCCTCCCTAACAGCGCCTTGGGTGTACCTACATCACACGGACAAAAGCCTTGAACTCCCTCCCTAACAGCACCGTGGGTGTACCTACACCACACGGACAAAATCCTGGAACTCCCTCCCTAACCGCGCCGTGAGTGTACCGAGAACACACGGACAAAATCCTGGAAATTCCTCCCTCACAGCGCCGTGGGTGTACCTACAACTCACGGAAGAAATAATGGAACTCTCTCCCTATCAGCGCCGCGGGTGTACCTACACCACACGGACAAAATCCTGGAACTCCCTCCCTAACAGCGCCGTGGGTGTACCTACACCACACGGACAAAATCCTGGAACTCCCTCCCTAACAGCGCCGTGTCTGTACTTACACCAAACGGACAAAATCCTGGAACTCCCTCCCTAACAGCGCCGTGGGTGTACCTACACAACAGGGACAAAATCCTGGAACTCCCTCCCTAACAGCGCCGTGGGTGTACCTACACCACACGGACAAAATCCTGGAACTCCCTCCCTAACAGCGCCGTGGGTGTACCTACACCACACAGACAAAATCCTGGAACTCCCTCCCTAACCGTGCCGTGGGTGTACCTAGACCACACGGACAAAATCCTGGAACTTCCTCCCTAACAGCGCCGTGGGTGCACCTACAACTCACGGAAAAAATAATGGAACTCTCTCCCTATCAGCGCCGCGGGTGTACCTACACCACACAGACAAAATCCTGGAACTCCCTCCCTAACAGCGCCGTGGGTGTACCTACAACTCACGGAAAAAATAATGGAACTCTCTCCCTAACAGCGCCGTTGGTGTACCTACACCACACGGACAAAATCCTGGAACACCCTCCCTTAGAGTGCCGTGGGTGTACCTACAACTCACAGACAAAATCCCGGGACTCCATCCCTAACAGCGCCGTGGGTGTACCTACACCAAACGGACAAAATCCTGGAACTCCCTCCCTAACAGCGCCATGGGTGTACCTACACCACACGGACAAAATCCCGGAACTCCCTCCCTAACCGCGCCGTGGGTGCACCTACACCACACGGACAAAATCCCGGAACTCCCTCCCTAACCGCGCTGTGTGTGTACCTAGACCACACGGACAAAATCCTGGAACTCCCTCCCTAACAGCGCCGTGGGTGTACCTACAACTCACGGAAAAAATAATGGAACTCTCTCCATATCAGCGCCGCGGGTGTACCTACACCACACGGACAAAATCCTGGACCTCCCTCCCTAACAGCGCCTTGGGTGTACCTTCATCACATGGACAAAAGCCTTGAACTCCCTCCCTAACAGCACCGTGGGTGTACCTACACCACACGGACAAAATCCTGGAACTCCGTCCTTAACAGTGCCGTGGGTGTAGCTACACCACACAGACAAAATCCTGGAAAACCCTCCAAGACAGCGTCGTGGGTGTACCTGCACCAAACGGACAAAATCCTGGAACTCCCTCCCTAAAAGTGCCGTGGGTGAACCTACAACTCACGGACAAAATCCTGGAACTCCCTCTCTAAAAGCGCCGTGGGTGTACCTACACCAAACGGACAAAATCCTGGAACTCCCTCCCTAAAAGTGCCGTGGGTGAACCTACACCACACCACACGGGACAGAATACTGGAACACCCTCCCTAACAGTGCCGTGGGTGTACCTACACCACACGGACAAAATCCTGGAACTCCCTCCCTAACAGCGCCGTGGCTGTACCTACACCACAGGGACAAAATCCTGGAACTCCCTCCCTAACAGCGCCGTGGCTGTACCGACACCACACGGACAATATCCTGGAACTCCCTCCCTAACAGCGCCGTGGGTGTACCTACATCACACGGACAAAATCCTGGAACTCCCTCCCTAACAGCGCCGTGGGAGTACCTACATCACACGGACAAAATCACGGAACACCCTCCCTAACAGCGCCGTGGGTGTACCGAGACCACACGGACAAAATCCTGGAACTTCCTCCATAACAGCGCCGTGGGTGTACCTACAACTCACGGAAAAAATAATGGAGCTCTCTCCATATCAGCACCGCGGGTGTACCAACACCACACGGACAAAATCCTGGAACTCCCTCCTTAACAGTGCCGTGGCTGTACCTACCCCACACAGACAAAATCCTGGTACACCCTCCCTGACAGCGCCGTGGGTGTACCTACACCAACGGACAAAATCCTGGAACTCCCTCCCTAACAGCGCCGTGGGTGTACCTACAACTCACGGACAAAATCCTGGAACTCCCTCCCTAACAGCGCCGTGGGTGTACCGACACAACACGGGACAAAATCCTGTAACTCCCTCCCTAACAGCGCCGTGGGTGTACCTACACCACACGGACAAAATCCTGGAACTCCCTCCCTAACAGCGCCGTGGGTGTACCTACACCACAGGGACAAAATCCTAGAACTCCCTCCCTAACAGCGCCGTGGGTCTACCTGCACCACACAGACAAAATCCTGGAACTCCCTCCCTAACAGCGCCGTGGGTGTTCCTACAACTCAGCGACAAAATCCAGGAACTCCCTCCCTAACAGCGCCATGGGTGTACCTACAACTCACGGAAAAAATAATGGAACTGCCTCCCTAACAGCACCGCGGGTGTACCTACACCACAAGGACAAAATCCTGGAACTCCCTCCCAAAGAGCGCCGTGGGTGTACGTACAACTCACGGACAAAATCCCGAAAGTCCCTCCCTAACAGCGCCATGGGTGTACCTACACCACACGGACAAAATACCGGAACTCCCTCCCTTACAGCGCCATGGGTGTACCTAGACCACACGGACAAAATCCTGGAACGTCCTCCCTAACAGCGCCGTGGGTGTACCTACACCACACGGACAAAATCCAGGAAATTCCTCCCTAACAGCGCCGTGGGTGTACCTACACCAACGGACAAAATCCTGGAACTCCCTCCATAACAGTGCCGTGGGTGTACCTACAACTCACGGTCAAAATCCTGGAACTCCCTCCCTAACAGCGCCGTGGGTGTACCTACACCAAACGGACAAAATCCTGGAACTCCCTCCCTAACAGCGCCGTGGGTGTACCTACACAACACGGGACAAAATCCTGGAAATCCCTCCATAACTGCGCCGTGGGTGTACATAGACCACACGGACAAAATCTTGGGACTCCCTCCCTACCAGCGCCGTGTGTGCACCTACACCACACAGACAAAATCCTGGAACTCCCTCCCTAACAGCGCCGTGGGTGTACCTACAACTCACGGAAAAAATAATGGAACTCTCTCCCTAACAGCGCCGCGGGTGTACCTACACCACACGGACAAAATCCTGGAACAGCCTCCCTAACAGCGCCGTGGGTGTACCTACACCAAACGGACAGAATCCTGGAACTCCCTCCCTAACAGTGCCGTGGGTGTACCTACACCACACGGGACAAAATCCTGGACCTCCCTCCCTAACAGCGCCGTGGGTGTACCTACATCACACGGACAAAATCCTGGAACTCCCTCCCTAACAGGGCCTTGGGTGTACCTACACCACACGGACAAAATCCTGGAACACCTTCCCTAACAGCGCCATGGGTGTACCTACACCACACGGACAAAATCCTGGAACTCCCTCCCTAACAGCGCCGTGGGTGTACCTACATCACACGGACAAAAGCCTTGAACTCCCTCCCTAACAGCACCGTGGGTGTACCTACACCACAGGGACAAAATCCTGGAACTCCCTCCCTAACAGCGCCGTGTCTGTACTTACACCACACGGACAAAATCCTGGAACACCCTCCCTAACCGCGCCGTGGGTGTACCTACAACTCACGGACAAAATCCCGGGACTCCCTCCCTAACAGCGCCGTGGGTGTACCTACACCACACGGACAAAGTCCTGGAACTCCCTCCCTAACAGCGCCATGGGTGTACCTACACCACACGGACAAAATCCTGGAACTCCCTCCCTAACAGCGCCGCGGGTGTACCTACACCAAACGGACAAAATCCCGGAACTCCCTCCCTAACCGCGCCGTGGGTGTACCTAGACCACACGGACAAAATCCTGGAACTCCCTCCCTAACAGCGCCGTGGGTGTTCCTACAACTCACGGAAAAAATAATGGAACTCTCTCCCTATCAGCGCCGCGGGTGTACCTACACCACACGGACAAAATCCTGGAACTCCCTCCTTAACTGTGCCGTGGGTGTACCTACACCACACAGACAAAATCCTGGAAAACCCTCCAAGACAGCGCCGTGGGTGTACCTGCACCAAACGGACAAAATCCTGGAACTACCTCCCTAACAGTGCCGTGGGTGTACCTACAACTCACGGACAAAATCCTGGAACTCCCTCTCTAACAGCGCCGTGGGTGTACCTACACCAAACGGACAAAATCCTGGAACTCCCTCCCTAACAGCGCCGTGGGTGTACCTACACCACACGGACAAAATCCTGGAACTCCCTCCCTAACAGCGCCGTGGGTGTACCTACACCACACAGACAAAATCCTGGAACTCCCTCCCTAACCGTGCCGTGGGTGTACCTAGACCACACGGACAAAATCCTGGAACTTCCTCCCTAACAGCGCCGTGGGTGCACCTACAACTCACGGAAAAAATAATGGAACTCTCTCCCTATCAGCGCCGCGGGTGTACCTACACCACACAGACAAAATCCTGGAACTCCCTCCCTAACAGCGCCGTGGGTGTACCTACAACTCACGGAAAAAATAATGGAACTCTCTCCCTAACAGCGCCGTTGGTGTACCTACACCACACGGACAAAATCCTGGAACACCCTCCCTTAGAGTGCCGTGGGTGTACCTACAACTCACAGACAAAATCCCGGGACTCCATCCCTAACAGCGCCGTGGGTGTACCTACACCAAACGGACAAAATCCTGGAACTCCCTCCCTAACAGCGCCATGGGTGTACCTACACCACACGGACAAAATCCCGGAACTCCCTCCCTAACCGCGCCGTGGGTGCACCTACACCACACGGACAAAATCCCGGAACTCCCTCCCTAACCGCGCTGTGTGTGTACCTAGACCACACGGACAAAATCCTGGAACTCCCTCCCTAACAGCGCCGTGGGTGTACCTACAACTCACGGAAAAAATAATGGAACTCTCTCCATATCAGCGCCGCGGGTGTACCTACACCACACGGACAAAATCCTGGACCTCCCTCCCTAACAGCGCCTTGGGTGTACCTTCATCACATGGACAAAAGCCTTGAACTCCCTCCCTAACAGCACCGTGGGTGTACCTACGCCACACGGACAAAATCCTGGAACTCCGTCCTTAACAGTGCCGTGGGTGTAGCTACACCACACAGACAAAATCCTGGAAAACCCTCCAAGACAGCGTCGTGGGTGTACCTGCACCAAACGGACAAAATCCTGGAACTCCCTCCCTAAAAGTGCCGTGGGTGTACCTACAACTCACGGACAAAATCCTGGAACTCCCTCTCTAAAAGCGCCGTGGGTGTACCTACACCAAACGGACAAAATCCTGGAACTCCCTCCCTAAAAGTGCCGTGGGTGAACCTACACCACACCACACGGGACAGAATACTGGAACACCCTCCCTAACAGTGCCGTGGGTGTACCTACACCACACGGACAAAATCCTGGAACTCCCTCCCTAACAGCGCCGTGGCTGTACCTACACCACAGGGACAAAATCCTGGAACTCCCTCCCTAACAGCGCCGTGGCTGTACCGACACCACACGGACAATATCCTGGAACTCCCTCCCTAACAGCGCCGTGGGTGTACCTACATCACACGGACAAAATCCTGGAACTCCCTCCCTAACAGCGCCGTGGGAGTACCTACATCACACGGACAAAATCCTGGAACACCCTCCCTAACAGCGCCGTGGGTGTACCGAGACCACACGGACAAAATCCTGGAACTTCCTCCATAACAGCGCCGTGGGTGTACCTACAACTCACGGAAAAAATAATGGAGCTCTCTCCCTATCAGCACCGCGGGTGTACCAACACCACACGGACAAAATCCTGGAACTCCCTCCTTAACAGTGCCGTGGCTGTACCTACCCCACACAGACAAAATCCTGGTACACCCTCCCTGACAGCGCCGTGGGTGTACCTACACCAACGGACAAAATCCTGGAACTCCCTCCCTAACAGCGCCGTGGGTGTACCTACAACTCACGGACAAAATCCTGGAACTCCCTCCCTAACAGCGCCGTGGGTGTACCGACACAACACGGGACAAAATCCTGTAACTCCCTCCCTAACAGCGCCGTGGGTGTACCTACACCACACGGACAAAATCCTGGAACTCCCTCCCTAACAGCGCCGTGGGTGTACCTACACCACAGGGACAAAATCCTAGAACTCCCTCCCTAACAGCGCCGTGGGTCTACCTGCACCACACAGACAAAATCCTGGAACTCCCTCCCTAACAGCGCCGTGGGTGTTCCTACAACTCAGCGACAAAATCCAGGAACTCCCTCCCTAACAGCGCCATGGGTGTACCTACAACTCACGGAAAAAATAATGGAACTGCCTCCCTAACAGCACCGCGGGTGTACCTACACCACAAGGACAAAATCCTGGAACTCCCTCCCAAAGAGCGCCGTGGGTGTACGTACAACTCACGGACAAAATCCCGAAAGTCCCTCCCTAACAGCGCCATGGGTGTACCTACACCACACGGACAAAATACCGGAACTCCCTCCCTTACAGCGCCATGGGTGTACCTAGACCACACGGACAAAATCCTGGAACGTCCTCCCTAACAGCGCCGTGGGTGTACCTACACCACACGGACAAAATCCAGGAAATTCCTCCCTAACAGCGCCGTGGGTGTACCTACACCAACGGACAAAATCCTGGAACTCCCTCCATAACAGTGCCGTGGGTGTACCTACAACTCACGGTCAAAATCCTGGAACTCCCTCCCTAACAGCGCCGTGGGTGTACCTACACCAAACGGACAAAATCCTGGAACTCCCTCCCTAACAGCGCCGTGGGTGTACCTACACAACACGGGACAAAATCCTGGAAATCCCTCCATAACTGCGCCGTGGGTGTACATAGACCACACGGACAAAATCTTGGGACTCCCTCCCTACCAGCGCCGTGTGTGCACCTACACCACACAGACAAAATCCTGGAACTCCCTCCCTAACAGCGCCGTGGGTGTACCTACAACTCACGGAAAAAATAATGGAACTCTCTCCCTAACAGCGCCGCGGGTGTACCTACACCACACGGACAAAATCCTGGAACAGCCTCCCTAACAGCGCCGTGGGTGTACCTACACCAAACGGACAGAATCCTGGAACTCCCTCCCTAACAGTGCCGTGGGTGTACCTACACCACACGGGACAAAATCCTGGACCTCCCTCCCTAACAGCGCCGTGGGTGTACCTACATCACACGGACAAAATCCTGGAACTCCCTCCCTAACAGGGCCTTGGGTGTACCTACACCACACGGACAAAATCCTGGAACACCTTCCCTAACAGCGCCATGGGTGTACCTACACCACACGGACAAAATCCTGGAACTCCCTCCCTAACAGCGCCGTGGGTGTACCTACATCACACGGACAAAAGCCTTGAACTCCCTCCCTAACAGCACCGTGGGTGTACCTACACCACAGGGACAAAATCCTGGAACTCCCTCCCTAACAGCGCCGTGTCTGTACTTACACCACACGGACAAAATCCTGGAACACCCTCCCTAACCGCGCCGTGGGTGTACCTACAACTCACGGACAAAATCCCGGGACTCCCTCCCTAACAGCGCCGTGGGTGTACCTACACCACACGGACAAAGTCCTGGAACTCCCTCCCTAACAGCGCCATGGGTGTACCTACACCACACGGACAAAATCCTGGAACTCCCTCCCTAACAGCGCCGCGGGTGTACCTACACCAAACGGACAAAATCCCGGAACTCCCTCCCTAACCGCGCCGTGGGTGTACCTAGACCACACGGACAAAATCCTGGAACTCCCTCCCTAACAGCGCCGTGGGTGTTCCTACAACTCACGGAAAAAATAATGGAACTCTCTCCCTATCAGCGCCGCGGGTGTACCTACACCACACGGACAAAATCCTGGAACTCCCTCCTTAACTGTGCCGTGGGTGTACCTACACCACACAGACAAAATCCTGGAAAACCCTCCAAGACAGCGCCGTGGGTGTACCTGCACCAAACGGACAAAATCCTGGAACTACCTCCCTAACAGTGCCGTGGGTGTACCTACAACTCACGGACAAAATCCTGGAACTCCCTCTCTAACAGCGCCGTGGGTGTACCTACACCAAACGGACAAAATCCTGGAACTCCCTCCCTAACAGTGCCGTGGGTGTACCTACACCACACCACACGGGACAGAATCCTGGAACTCCCTCCCTAACAGTGCCGTGGGTGTACCTACACCACACGGACAAAATCCTGGAACTCCCTCCCTTACAGCGCCGTGGCTGTACCTACACCACAGGGACAAAATCCTGGAACTCCCTCCCTAAAAGCGCCGTGGCTGTACCGACACCACACGGGCAAAATCCTGGAACTCCCTCCCTAACAGCGCCGTGGGTGTACCTACATCACACGGACAAAATCGTGGAACTCCCTCCCTAACAGCTCCGTGGGTGTACCTACACCACACAGACAAAATCCTGGAACTCCCACCCTAACAGCGCCGTGTGAGTACCTACACTACACAGACAAAATCCTGGAACTCCCTCCCTAACAGCGCCGTGGGTGTACCTACACCACACGGACAAAATCCTGGAACTCCCTCCCTAACAGCGCCGTGGGTGTACCTACACCACACAGACAATATCCGGGAACTCCCTCCCTAACAGCGCCGTGGGTGTACCTAAAACGCACGGAAAAAATAATGGAACTCTATCCCTAACAGCGCCGCGGGTGTACCTACACCACACGGACAAAATCCTGGAACTACCTCCCTAACAGCGCCGTGGGTGTACCTAGACCACACGGACAAAATCCTGGAACACCCTCCCTAACAGCGCCGTGGGTGTACCGACAACTCACGGAAAAAATAATAGAGATCTCTCCCTATCAGCACCGCTGGTGTACCAACACCACACGGACAAAATAATGGAACTCCCTCCTTAACAGCGCCGTGGGTGTACCTACAACTCACGGACAAAATCCTGGAACTCCCACCATAACTGCGCCGTGGGTGTACCTACACCACACGGACAAAATCCTGGAACTCCCTCCCTAACAGCACCGCGGGTGTCCCTACACCACACGGACAAAATCCTGGAACTCCCTCCCTAACAGCGCCATGGGTGTACCTACACCACAGGGACAAAATCCTAGAACTCCCTCCCTAACAGCGCCGTGGGTGTACCTACACCACACAGACAAAATCCTGGAACACACTCCCTAACAGCGCCGTGGGTGTACCTACAACTCACCGACAAAATCCTGGAACTCCCTCCCTAACAGCGCCGTGGGTGTACCTACACTAAACGGACAAAATCCTGGAACTCCCTCCCTAACAGCACCGTGGGTGTACCTACACCACACGGGACAAAATCCTGGAACTCCCTCTCTAACAGCGCCGTGGGTGTAGCTACACCACACGGACAAAATCTTGGAACTCCCTCCCTACCAGCGCCGTGTGTGCACCTACACAACACAGACAAAATCCTGGAACTCCCTCCCTAACAGCGCCGTGGGTGTACCTACATCACACGGACATAATCCTGGAACTCCCTCCCTAACAGCGCTGTGTCTGTACTTACACCACACGGACAAAATCCTGGAACTCCCTCCCTAACAGCGCCGTGGGTGTACCTAGACCACACGGACAAAATCCTGGAACTTCCTCCCTAACAGCGCCGTGGGTGTACCTACAACTCACGGAAAAAATAATGCAACTCTCTCGCTATCAGCGCCGCAGGTGTACCAACACCACACGGACAAAATCCAGGAACTCCCTCCTTAACAGCGCCGTGGCTGTACCTACACCACACAGACAAAATCCTGGAACACCCTGACAGCGCCGTGTGTGTACCTACACCAACGGACAAAATCCTGGAACTCCCTCCTTAACAGCGCCGTGGGTGTACCTACAACTCACGGACAAAATCCTGGAACTCCCTCCCTAACAACGCCGTGGGTGTACCTACACCAAACGGACAAAATCCTGGAACTCCCTCCCTAACAGCGCCATGGGTGTACCTACACCACACGGACAAAATCCTGGAACTCCCTCCCTAACAGCACCGCGGGTGTACCTACTCCACAGGGACAAAATCCTGGAACTCCCTCCCTAACAGCACTGCGGGTGTACCTCCTCCACAGGGACAAAATCCTGGAACTCCCTCCCTAACAGCGCCGTGCGTGTAGCTACACCACACGGACAAAATCTTGGAACTCCCTCCCTACCAGCGCCGTGTGTGCACCTACACCACATGGACAAATTCCTTGAACTCCCGCCCTGACAGCACCGTGGGTGTACCTACACCACACGGACAAAATCCTGGAACTCCCTCCCTAACAGCGGCGTGTCTGTACTTACACCACACGGACAAAATCCTGGAAATCCCTCCCTAACAGCGCCGTGTATGTACCTACAACTCACGGACAAAATCCTGGAACTCCCTCCCTAACAGCGCCGTGGGTGTACCTACAACACACGGGACAAAATCCTGGAACTCCCTCCCTAACAGCGCCGTGGGTGTACCTATAACACAGGGACAAAATCCTGGAACTCCCTAACAGCGCCGTGGGTGTACCTACACCACAGGGACAAAATCCTGGAACTCCCTCCCTAACAGCGCCGTGGGTGTACCTACACCACACGGACAAAATCCTGGAACTCCCTCCCTAACAGCGCCGTGGGTGTACCTACACCACAAAGAAAAAGTCCTGGAACTCCCTTCCTAACAGCGCCGTGGGTGTACCTACACCACACGGACAAAATCCTGGTACTCCCTCCCTAACAGCGCCGCGTGTGTACCTACACCACACAGACAAAATCACGGAACTCCCTCCCTAACAGCGCCGTGGGTGTACCTACACCACAGGGACAAAATCCTGGAACTCCCTCCCTAACAGCGCCGTGGGTGTACCTACACCACACGGACAAAATCTTGGAACTCCCTCCCTTACAGCGCCGTGGGTGTACCTACACCACACGGACAAAATCCTGGAACTCCCTCCCTAACAGCGCCGTGGATGTACCTACACCACCCGGACAAAATCCTGGAACTCCCTCCCTAACAGCGCTGTGGGTGTACCTACACCACACGGACAAAATCCTGTCACTCCCTCCCTAACAGCGCCGTGAGCGTACCTACACCACACGGACAAAATCCTGGAACTCCCCCCCTAACAGCGCCGTGGGTGTACCTACACCACACGGACAAAATCCTGGAACTCCCTCCCTAACAGCGCCGTGGGTGTACCTACACCATACGGACAAAATCCTGGACCTCCCTCCCTAACAGCGCCGTGGGTGTACCTACATCACACGGACAGAATCCTGGAACTCCCTCCCTAACAGCGCCTTGGGTGTACCTACACCACACGGACAAAAGCCTTGAACTCCCTCCCTAACAGCACCGTGGGTGTACCTACACCACACGGACAAAATCCTGGAACTCCCTCCCTAACAGCGCCGTGTCTGTACTTACACCAAACGGACAAAATCCTGGAACTCCCTCCCTAACCGTGCCGTGGGTGTACCTAGACCACACGGACAAAATCCTGGAACTTCCTCCATAACAGCGCCGTGTGTGTACCTACAACTCACGGAAAAAATAATGGAACTCTCTCCCTATCAGCGCCGCGGGTGTACCTACACCACACAGACAAAATCCTGCAACTCCCTCCCTAACAGCGCCGTGGGTGTACCTACAACTCACGGAAAAAATAATGGAACTCTCTCCCTAACAGCGCCGTTGGTGTACCTACACCACACGGACAAAATCCTGGAACACCCTCCCTTAGAGCGCTGTGGGTGTACCTACAACTCACAGACAAAATCCCGGGACACCCTCCCTAACAGCGCCGTGGTGTACCTACACCAAACGGACAAAATTCTGGAACTCCCTCCCTAACAGCGCCATGGGTGTACCTACACCACACGGACAAAATCCCGGAACTCCCTCCCTAACCGCGCCGTGGGTGCACCTACACCACACGGACAAAATCCCGGAACTCCCTCCCTAACCGCGCTGTGTGTGTACCTAGACCACACGGACAAGATCCTGGAACTCCCTCCCTAACAGCGCCGTGGGTGTACCTACAACTCACCGAAAAAATAATGGAACTCTCTCCATATCAGCGCCGCGGGTGTACCTACACCACACGGACAAAATACTGGACCTCCCTCCCTAACAGCGCCTTGGGTGAACCTACATCACACGGACAAAAGCCTTGAACTCCCTCACTAACAGCACCGTGGGTGTACCTGCACCAAACGGACAAAATCCTGGAACTCCCTCCCTAACAGTGCCGTGGGTGTACCGACAACTCACGGACAAAATCCTGGAACTCCCTCTCTAAAAGCGCCGTGGGTGTACCTACACCAAACGGACAAAATCCTGGAACTCCCTCCCTAACAGTGCCTTGGGTGAACCTACACCACACCACACGGGACAGAATACTGGAACTCCCTCCCTAACAGCGCCGTGGGTGTACCTAGACCACACGGACAAAATCCTGGAACTCCCTCCCTAACAGCGCCGTGGCTGTACATACACCACAGGGACAAAATCCTGGAACTCCCTCCCTAACAGCGCCGTGGCTGTACCGACACCACACGGACAAAATCCTGGAACTCCCTCCCTAACAGCGCCGTGGGTGTACCTACACCACACGGACAAAATCCTGGAACTCCCTCCCTAACAGCGCCGTGGGTGTACCAACATCACACGGACAAAATCCTGGAACACCCTCCCTAACAGCGCCGTGGGTGTACCGAGACCACACGGACAAAATCCTGGAACTTCCTCCCTAACAGCGCCGTGGGTGTACCTACAACTGACGGAAAAAATAATGGAGCTCTCTCCCTATCAGCACCGCGGGTGTACCAACATCACACGGACAAAATCCTGGAACTCCCTCCTTAACAGTGCCGTGGCTGTACCTACACCACACAGACAAAATCCTGGTACACCCTCCCTGACAGCGCCGTGGGTGTACCTACACCAACGGACAAAATCCTGGAACTCCCTCCCTAACAGCGCCGTGGGTGTACCGACACAACACGGGACAAAATCCTGTAACTCCCTCCATAACTGCGCCGTGGGTGTACCTACACCACACGGACAAAATCCTGGAACTCCCTCCTTAACAGCACCGTGGGTGTACCTACACCACACGGACAAAATCCTGGAACTCCCTCCCTAACAGCGGCGTGTCTGTACTTACACCACACGGACAAAATCCTGGAACTCCCTCCCTAACAGCGCCGTGTATGTACCTACAACTCACGGACAAAATCCTGGAACTCCCTCCCTAACAGCGCCGTGGGTGTACCTACAACACACGGGACAAAATCCTGGAACTCCCTCCCTAACAGCGCCGTGGGTGTACCTATAACACAGGGACAAAATCCTGGAACTCCCTAACAGCGCCGTGGGTGTACCTACAGCACATGGACAAAATCACGGAACTCCCTCCCTAACAGCGCCGTGGGCGTACCTACACCACACGGACAAAATCCCGGAACTCCCTCCCTAACAGCGCCGCGTGTGTACCTACACCACACGGACAAAATCACGGAACTCCCTCCCTAACAGCGCCGTGGGTGTACCTACACCACAGGGACAAAATCCTGGAACTCCCTCCCTAACAGCGCCGTGGGAGTACCTACACCACACGGACAAAATCTTGGAACTACCTCCCTTACAGCGCCGTGGGTGTACCTACACCACACGGACAAAATCCTGAAACTCCCTCCCTAACAGCGCCGTGGGTGTACCTACACCACCCGGACAAAATCCTGGAACTCCCTCCCTAACAGCGCTGTGGGTGTACCTACACCACACGGACAAAATCCTGTCACTCCCTCCCTAACAGCGCCGTGAGCGTACCTACACCACACGGACAAAATCCTGGAACTCCCTCCCTAACAGCGCCGTGGGTGTACCTACAACTCACGGACAAAATCCTGGAACTCCCTCCCTAACAGCGCCGTGGGTGTACCGACACAACACGGGACAAAATCCTGTAACTCCCTCCCTAACAGCGCCGTGGGTGTACCTACACCACACGGACAAAATCCTGGAACTCCCTCCCTAACAGCGCCGTGGGTGTACCTACACCACAGGGACAAAATCCTAGAACTCCCTCCCTAACAGCGCCGTGGGTCTACCTGCACCACACAGACAAAATCCTGGAACTCCCTCCCTAACAGCGCCGTGGGTGTTCCTACAACTCAGCGACAAAATCCAGGAACTCCCTCCCTAACAGCGCCATGGGTGTACCTACAACTCACGGAAAAAATAATGGAACTGCCTCCCTAACAGCACCGCGGGTGTACCTACACCACAAGGACAAAATCCTGGAACTCCCTCCCAAAGAGCGCCGTGGGTGTACGTACAACTCACGGACAAAATCCCGAAAGTCCCTCCCTAACAGCGCCATGGGTGTACCTACACCACACGGACAAAATACCGGAACTCCCTCCCTTACAGCGCCATGGGTGTACCTAGACCACACGGACAAAATCCTGGAACGTCCTCCCTAACAGCGCCGTGGGTGTACCTACACCACACGGACAAAATCCAGGAAATTCCTCCCTAACAGCGCCGTGGGTGTACCTACACCAACGGACAAAATCCTGGAACTCCCTCCATAACAGTGCCGTGGGTGTACCTACAACTCACGGTCAAAATCCTGGAACTCCCTCCCTAACAGCGCCGTGGGTGTACCTACACCAAACGGACAAAATCCTGGAACTCCCTCCCTAACAGCGCCGTGGGTGTACCTACACAACACGGGACAAAATCCTGGAAATCCCTCCATAACTGCGCCGTGGGTGTACATAGACCACACGGACAAAATCTTGGGACTCCCTCCCTACCAGCGCCGTGTGTGCACCTACACCACACAGACAAAATCCTGGAACTCCCTCCCTAACAGCGCCGTGGGTGTACCTACAACTCACGGAAAAAATAATGGAACTCTCTCCCTAACAGCGCCGCGGGTGTACCTACACCACACGGACAAAATCCTGGAACAGCCTCCCTAACAGCGCCGTGGGTGTACCTACACCAAACGGACAGAATCCTGGAACTCCCTCCCTAACAGTGCCGTGGGTGTACCTACACCACACGGGACAAAATCCTGGACCTCCCTCCCTAACAGCGCCGTGGGTGTACCTACATCACACGGACAAAATCCTGGAACTCCCTCCCTAACAGGGCCTTGGGTGTACCTACACCACACGGACAAAATCCTGGAACACCTTCCCTAACAGCGCCATGGGTGTACCTACACCACACGGACAAAATCCTGGAACTCCCTCCCTAACAGCGCCGTGGGTGTACCTACATCACACGGACAAAAGCCTTGAACTCCCTCCCTAACAGCACCGTGGGTGTACCTACACCACAGGGACAAAATCCTGGAACTCCCTCCCTAACAGCGCCGTGTCTGTACTTACACCACACGGACAAATTCCTGGAACACCCTCCCTAACCGCGCCGTGGGTGTACCTACAACTCACGGACAAAATCCCGGGACTCCCTCCCTAACAGCGCCGTGGGTGTACCTACACCACACGGACAAAGTCCTGGAACTCCCTCCCTAACAGCGCCATGGGTGTACCTACACCACACGGACAAAATCCTGGAACTCCCTCCCTAACAGCGCCGCGGGTGTACCTACACCAAACGGACAAAATCCCGGAACTCCCTCCCTAACCGCGCCGTGGGTGTACCTAGACCACACGGACAAAATCCTGGAACTCCCTCCCTAACAGCGCCGTGGGTGTTCCTACAACTCACGGAAAAAATAATGGAACTCTCTCCCTATCAGCGCCGCGGGTGTACCTACACCACACGGACAAAATCCTGGAACTCCCTCCTTAACTGTGCCGTGGGTGTACCTACACCACACAGACAAAATCCTGGAAAACCCTCCAAGACAGCGCCGTGGGTGTACCTGCACCAAACGGACAAAATCCTGGAACTACCTCCCTAACAGTGCCGTGGGTGTACCTACAACTCACGGACAAAATCCTGGAACTCCCTCTCTAACAGCGCCGTGGGTGTACCTACACCAAACGGACAAAATCCTGGAACTCCCTCCCTAACAGTGCCGTGGGTGTACCTACACCACACCACACGGGACAGAATCCTGGAACTCCCTCCCTAACAGTGCCGTGGGTGTACCTACACCACACGGACAAAATCCTGGAACTCCCTCCCTTACAGCGCCGTGGCTGTACCTACACCACAGGGACAAAATCCTGGAACTCCCTCCCTAAAAGCGCCGTGGCTGTACCGACACCACACGGGCAAAATCCTGGAACTCCCTCCCTAACAGCGCCGTGGGTGTACCTACATCACACGGACAAAATCGTGGAACTCCCTCCCTAACAGCTCCGTGGGTGTACCTACACCACACAGACAAAATCCTGGAACTCCCACCCTAACAGCGCCGTGTGAGTACCTACACTACACAGACAAAATCCTGGAACTCCCTCCCTAACAGCGCCGTGGGTGTACCTACACCACACGGACAAAATCCTGGAACTCCCTCCCTAACAGCGCCGTGGGTGTACCTACACCACACAGACAATATCCGGGAACTCCCTCCCTAACAGCGCCGTGGGTGTACCTAAAACGCACGGAAAAAATAATGGAACTCTATCCCTAACAGCGCCGCGGGTGTACCTACACCACACGGACAAAATCCTGGAACTACCTCCCTAACAGCGCCGTGGGTGTACCTAGACCACACGGACAAAATCCTGGAACACCCTCCCTAACAGCGCCGTGGGTGTACCGACAACTCACGGAAAAAATAATAGAGATCTCTCCCTATCAGCACCGCTGGTGTACCAACACCACACGGACAAAATAATGGAACTCCCTCCTTAACAGCGCCGTGGGTGTACCTACAACTCACGGACAAAATCCTGGAACTCCCACCATAACTGCGCCGTGGGTGTACCTACACCACACGGACAAAATCCTGGAACTCCCTCCCTAACAGCACCGCGGGTGTCCCTACACCACACGGACAAAATCCTGGAACTCCCTCCCTAACAGCGCCATGGGTGTACCTACACCACAGGGACAAAATCCTAGAACTCCCTCCCTAACAGCGCCGTGGGTGTACCTACACCACACAGACAAAATCCTGGAACACACTCCCTAACAGCGCCGTGGGTGTACCTACAACTCACCGACAAAATCCTGGAACTCCCTCCCTAACAGCGCCGTGGGTGTACCTACACTAAACGGACAAAATCCTGGAACTCCCTCCCTAACAGCACCGTGGGTGTACCTACACCACACGGGACAAAATCCTGGAACTCCCTCTCTAACAGCGCCGTGGGTGTAGCTACACCACACGGACAAAATCTTGGAACTCCCTCCCTACCAGCGCCGTGTGTGCACCTACACAACACAGACAAAATCCTGGAACTCCCTCCCTAACAGCGCCGTGGGTGTACCTACATCACACGGACATAATCCTGGAACTCCCTCCCTAACAGCGCTGTGTCTGTACTTACACCACACGGACAAAATCCTGGAACTCCCTCCCTAACAGCGCCGTGGGTGTACCTAGACCACACGGACAAAATCCTGGAACTTCCTCCCTAACAGCGCCGTGGGTGTACCTACAACTCACGGAAAAAATAATGCAACTCTCTCGCTATCAGCGCCGCAGGTGTACCAACACCACACGGACAAAATCCAGGAACTCCCTCCTTAACAGCGCCGTGGCTGTACCTACACCACACAGACAAAATCCTGGAACACCCTGACAGCGCCGTGTGTGTACCTACACCAACGGACAAAATCCTGGAACTCCCTCCTTAACAGCGCCGTGGGTGTACCTACAACTCACGGACAAAATCCTGGAACTCCCTCCCTAACAACGCCGTGGGTGTACCTACACCAAACGGACAAAATCCTGGAACTCCCTCCCTAACAGCGCCATGGGTGTACCTACACCACACGGACAAAATCCTGGAACTCCCTCCCTAACAGCACCGCGGGTGTACCTACTCCACAGGGACAAAATCCTGGAACTCCCTCCCTAACAGCACTGCGGGTGTACCTCCTCCACAGGGACAAAATCCTGGAACTCCCTCCCTAACAGCGCCGTGCGTGTAGCTACACCACACGGACAAAATCTTGGAACTCCCTCCCTACCAGCGCCGTGTGTGCACCTACACCACATGGACAAATTCCTTGAACTCCCGCCCTGACAGCACCGTGGGTGTACCTACACCACACGGACAAAATCCTGGAACTCCCTCCCTAACAGCGGCGTGTCTGTACTTACACCACACGGACAAAATCCTGGAAATCCCTCCCTAACAGCGCCGTGTATGTACCTACAACTCACGGACAAAATCCTGGAACTCCCTCCCTAACAGCGCCGTGGGTGTACCTACAACACACGGGACAAAATCCTGGAACTCCCTCCCTAACAGCGCCGTGGGTGTACCTATAACACAGGGACAAAATCCTGGAACTCCCTAACAGCGCCGTGGGTGTACCTACACCACAGGGACAAAATCCTGGAACTCCCTCCCTAACAGCGCCGTGGGTGTACCTACACCACACGGACAAAATCCTGGAACTCCCTCCCTAACAGCGCCGTGGGTGTACCTACACCACAAAGAAAAAGTCCTGGAACTCCCTTCCTAACAGCGCCGTGGGTGTACCTACACCACACGGACAAAATCCTGGTACTCCCTCCCTAACAGCGCCGCGTGTGTACCTACACCACACAGACAAAATCACGGAACTCCCTCCCTAACAGCGCCGTGGGTGTACCTACACCACAGGGACAAAATCCTGGAACTCCCTCCCTAACAGCGCCGTGGGTGTACCTACACCACACGGACAAAATCTTGGAACTCCCTCCCTTACAGCGCCGTGGGTGTACCTACACCACACGGACAAAATCCTGGAACTCCCTCCCTAACAGCGCCGTGGATGTACCTACACCACCCGGACAAAATCCTGGAACTCCCTCCCTAACAGCGCTGTGGGTGTACCTACACCACACGGACAAAATCCTGTCACTCCCTCCCTAACAGCGCCGTGAGCGTACCTACACCACACGGACAAAATCCTGGAACTCCCCCCCTAACAGCGCCGTGGGTGTACCTACACCACACGGACAAAATCCTGGAACTCCCTCCCTAACAGCGCCGTGGGTGTACCTACACCATACGGACAAAATCCTGGACCTCCCTCCCTAACAGCGCCGTGGGTGTACCTACATCACACGGACAGAATCCTGGAACTCCCTCCCTAACAGCGCCTTGGGTGTACCTACACCACACGGACAAAAGCCTTGAACTCCCTCCCTAACAGCACCGTGGGTGTACCTACACCACACGGACAAAATCCTGGAACTCCCTCCCTAACAGCGCCGTGTCTGTACTTACACCAAACGGACAAAATCCTGGAACTCCCTCCCTAACCGTGCCGTGGGTGTACCTAGACCACACGGACAAAATCCTGGAACTTCCTCCATAACAGCGCCGTGTGTGTACCTACAACTCACGGAAAAAATAATGGAACTCTCTCCCTATCAGCGCCGCGGGTGTACCTACACCACACAGACAAAATCCTGCAACTCCCTCCCTAACAGCGCCGTGGGTGTACCTACAACTCACGGAAAAAATAATGGAACTCTCTCCCTAACAGCGCCGTTGGTGTACCTACACCACACGGACAAAATCCTGGAACACCCTCCCTTAGAGCGCTGTGGGTGTACCTACAACTCACAGACAAAATCCCGGGACACCCTCCCTAACAGCGCCGTGGTGTACCTACACCAAACGGACAAAATTCTGGAACTCCCTCCCTAACAGCGCCATGGGTGTACCTACACCACACGGACAAAATCCCGGAACTCCCTCCCTAACCGCGCCGTGGGTGCACCTACACCACACGGACAAAATCCCGGAACTCCCTCCCTAACCGCGCTGTGTGTGTACCTAGACCACACGGACAAGATCCTGGAACTCCCTCCCTAACAGCGCCGTGGGTGTACCTACAACTCACCGAAAAAATAATGGAACTCTCTCCATATCAGCGCCGCGGGTGTACCTACACCACACGGACAAAATACTGGACCTCCCTCCCTAACAGCGCCTTGGGTGAACCTACATCACACGGACAAAAGCCTTGAACTCCCTCACTAACAGCACCGTGGGTGTACCTGCACCAAACGGACAAAATCCTGGAACTCCCTCCCTAACAGTGCCGTGGGTGTACCGACAACTCACGGACAAAATCCTGGAACTCCCTCTCTAAAAGCGCCGTGGGTGTACCTACACCAAACGGACAAAATCCTGGAACTCCCTCCCTAACAGTGCCTTGGGTGAACCTACACCACACCACACGGGACAGAATACTGGAACTCCCTCCCTAACAGCGCCGTGGGTGTACCTAGACCACACGGACAAAATCCTGGAACTCCCTCCCTAACAGCGCCGTGGCTGTACATACACCACAGGGACAAAATCCTGGAACTCCCTCCCTAACAGCGCCGTGGCTGTACCGACACCACACGGACAAAATCCTGGAACTCCCTCCCTAACAGCGCCGTGGGTGTACCTACACCACACGGACAAAATCCTGGAACTCCCTCCCTAACAGCGCCGTGGGTGTACCAACATCACACGGACAAAATCCTGGAACACCCTCCCTAACAGCGCCGTGGGTGTACCGAGACCACACGGACAAAATCCTGGAACTTCCTCCCTAACAGCGCCGTGGGTGTACCTACAACTGACGGAAAAAATAATGGAGCTCTCTCCCTATCAGCACCGCGGGTGTACCAACATCACACGGACAAAATCCTGGAACTCCCTCCTTAACAGTGCCGTGGCTGTACCTACACCACACAGACAAAATCCTGGTACACCCTCCCTGACAGCGCCGTGGGTGTACCTACACCAACGGACAAAATCCTGGAACTCCCTCCCTAACAGCGCCGTGGGTGTACCGACACAACACGGGACAAAATCCTGTAACTCCCTCCATAACTGCGCCGTGGGTGTACCTACACCACACGGACAAAATCCTGGAACTCCCTCCTTAACAGCACCGTGGGTGTACCTACACCACACGGACAAAATCCTGGAACTCCCTCCCTAACAGCGGCGTGTCTGTACTTACACCACACGGACAAAATCCTGGAACTCCCTCCCTAACAGCGCCGTGTATGTACCTACAACTCACGGACAAAATCCTGGAACTCCCTCCCTAACAGCGCCGTGGGTGTACCTACAACACACGGGACAAAATCCTGGAACTCCCTCCCTAACAGCGCCGTGGGTGTACCTATAACACAGGGACAAAATCCTGGAACTCCCTAACAGCGCCGTGGGTGTACCTACAGCACATGGACAAAATCACGGAACTCCCTCCCTAACAGCGCCGTGGGCGTACCTACACCACACGGACAAAATCCCGGAACTCCCTCCCTAACAGCGCCGCGTGTGTACCTACACCACACGGACAAAATCACGGAACTCCCTCCCTAACAGCGCCGTGGGTGTACCTACACCACAGGGACAAAATCCTGGAACTCCCTCCCTAACAGCGCCGTGGGTGTACCTACACCACACGGACAAAATCTTGGAACTACCTCCCTTACAGCGCCGTCGGTGTCCCTACACCACACGGACAAAATCCTGAAACTCCCTCCCTAACAGCGCCGTGGGTGTACCTACACCACCCGGACAAAATCCTGGAACTCCCTCCCTAACAGCGCTGTGGGTGTACCTACACCACACGGACAAAATCCTGTCACTCCCTCCCTAACAGCGCCGTGAGCGTACCTACACCACACGGACAAAATCCTGGAACTCCCTCCCTAACAGCGCCGTGGGTGTACCTACACCACACGGACAAAATCCTGGAACTCCCTCCCGAACAGCGCCGTGGGTGTACCTACACCATACGGACAAAATCCTGGACCTCCCTCCCTAACAGCGCCGTGGGTGTACCTACATCACACGGACAGAATCCTGGAACTCCCTCCCTAACAGCGCCTTGGGTGTACCTAAACCACACGGACAAAAGCCTTGAACTCCCTCCCTAACAGCACCGTGGGTGTACCTACACCACACGGACAAAATCCTGGAACTCCCTCCCTAACAGCGCCGTGTCTGTACTTACACCAAACGGACAAAATCCTGGAACTCCCTCCCTAACCGTGCCGTGGGTGTACCTAGACCACACGGACAAAATCCTGGAACTTCCTCCATAACAGCGCCGTGGGTGTACCTACAACTCACGGAAAAAATAATGGAACTCTCTCCCTATCAGCGCCGCGGGTGTACCTACACCACACAGACAAAATCCTGCAACTCCCTCCCTAACAGCGCCGTGGGAGTACCTACAACTCACGGAAAAAATAATGGAACTCTCTCCCTAACAGCGCCGTTGGTGTACCTACACCACACGGACAAAATCCTGGAACACCCTCCCTTAGAGCGCTGTGGGTGTACCTACAACTCACAGACAAAATCCAGGGACACCCTCCCTAACAGCGCCGTGGTGTACCTACACCAAACGGACAAAATCCTGGAACTCCCTCCCTAACAGCGCCATGGGTGTACCTACACCACACGGACAAAATCCCGGAACTCCCTCCCTAACCGCGCCGTGGGTGCACCTACACCACACGGACAAAATCCCGGAACTCCCTCCCTAACCGCGCTGTGTGTGTACCTAGACCACACGGACAAAATCCTGGAACTCCCTCCCTAACAGCGCCGTGGGTGTACCTACAACTCACCGAAAAAATAATGGAACTCTCTCCATATCAGCGCCGCGGGTGTACCTACACCACACGGACAAAATACTGGACCTCCCTCCCTAACAGCGCCTTGGGTGTACCTACATCACACGGACAAAAGCCTTGAACTCCCTCCCTAACAGCACCGTGGGTGTACCTGCACCAAACGGACAAAATCCTGGAACTCCCTCCCTAACAGTGCCGTGGGTGTACCTACAACTCACGGACAAAATCCTGGAACTCCCTCTCTAAAAGCGCCATGGGTGTACCTACACCAAACGGACAAAATCCTGGAACTCCCTCCCTAACAGTGCCTTGGGTGAACCTACACCACACCACACGGGACAGAATACTGGAACTCCCTCCCTAACAGCGCCGTGGGTGTACCTACACCACACGGACAAAATCCTGGAACTCCCTCCCTAACAGCGCCGTGGCTGTACCTACACCACAGGGACAAAATCCTGGAACTCCCTCCCTAACAGCGCCGTGGCTGTACCGACACCACACGGACAAAATCCTGGAACTCCCTCCCTAACAGCGCCGTGGGTGTACCTACATCACACGGACAAAATCCAGGAACTCCCTCCCTAACAGCGCCGTGGGTGTACCTACATCACACGGACAAAATCCTGGAACACCCTCACTAACAGCGCCGTGGGTGTACCGAGACCACACGGACAAAATCCTGGAACTTCCTCCCTAACAGCGCCGTGGGTGTACCTACAACTCACGGAAAAAATAATGGAGCTCTCTCCCTGTCAGCACCGCGGGTGTACCAACATCACACGGACAAAATCCTGGAACTCACTCCTTAACAGTGCCGTGGCTGTACCTACACCACACAGACAAAATCCTGGTACACCCTCCCTGACAGCGCCGTGGGTGTACCTACACCAACGGACAAAATCCTGGAACTCCCTCCCTAACAGCGCCGTGGGTGTACCTACAACTCAAGAACAAAATCCTGGAACTCCCTCCCTAACAGCGCCGTGGGTGTACCGACACAACACGGGACAAAATCCTGTAACTCCCTACATAACTGCGCCGTGGGTGTACCTACACCACACGGACAAAATCCTGGAACTCCCTCCCTAACAGCACCGCGGGTGTACCTACACCACACGGACAAAATCCTGGAACTCCCTCCCTAACAGCGCCGTGGGTGTACCTACACCACAGGGACAAAATCCTAGAACTCCCTCCCTAACAGCGCCGTGGGTCTACCTGCACCACACAGACAAAATCCTGGAACTCCCTCCCTAACAGCGCCGTGGGTGTTCCTACAACTCAGCGACAAAATCCAGGAACTCCCTCCCTAACAGCGCCATGGGTGTACCTACAACTCACGGAAAAAATAATGGACCTCTCTCCCTAACAGCGCCGCGGGTGTACCTACACCACACGGACAAAATCCTGGAACTCCCTCCCTAAGAGCGCCGTGGGTGTACGTACAACTCAAGGACAAAATCCCGGAAGTCCCTCCCTAACAGCGCCATGGGTGTACCTACACCACACGGACAAAATACCAGAACTCCCTCCCTTACAGCGCCGTGGGTGTACCTAGACCACACGGACAAAATCCTGGAACGTCCTCCCTAACAGCGCCGTGGGTGTACCTACATCACACGGACAAAATCGTGGAACTCCCTCCCTAACAGCTCCGTGGGTGTACCTACACCACACAGACAAATTCCTGGAACTCCCTCCCTAACAGCGCCGTGTGTGTACCTACACTACACAGACAAAATCCTGGAACTGCCTCCCTAACAGCGCCGTGGGTGTACCTACACCACACGGACAAAATCCTGGAACTCCCTCCCTAACAGCGCCGTGGGTGTACCTACACCACACAGACAAAATCCGGGAACTCCCTCCCTAACAGCGCCGCGGGTGTACCTAAAACGCACGGAAAAAATAATGGAACTCTATCCCTAACAGCGCCGCGGGTGTACCTACACCACACGGACAAAATCCTGGAACTACCTCGCTAACAGCGCCGTGGGTGTACCTAGACCACACGGACAAAATCCTGGAACACCCTCCCTAACAGCGCCGTGGGTGTACCTACAACTCACGGAAAAAATAATAGAGATCTCTCCCTATCAGCACCGCTGGTGTACCAACACCACACGGACAAAATAATGGAACTCCCTCCTTAACATTGCCTTGGCTGTACCTACACCACACAGACAAAATCCTGGAACACCCTCCCTGACAGCGCCGTGGGTGTACCTACACCAACGGACAAAATCCTGGAACTCCCTCCTTAACAGCGCCGTGGGTGTACCTACAACTCACGGACAAAATCCTGGAACTCCCTCCATAACTGCGCCGTGGGTGTACCTACACCACACGGACAAAATCCTGGAACTCCCTCCCTAACAGCACCGCGGGTGTACCTACACCACACGGACAAAATCCTGGAACTCCCTCCCTAACAGCGCCATGGGTGTACCTACACCACACAGACAAAATCCTGGAACACACTCCCTAACAGCGCCGTGGGTGTACCTACAACTCACCGACAAAATCCTGGAACTCCCTCCCTAACAGCGCCGTGGGTGTACCTACACTAAACGGACAAAATCCTGGAACTCCCTCCCTAACAGCACCGTGGGTGTACCTACACCACACGGGACAAAATCCTGGAACTCCCTCTCTAACAGCGCCGTGGGTGTAGCTACACCACACGGACAAAATCTTGGAACTCCCTCCCTACCAGCGCCGTGTGTGCACCTACACCACACAGACAAAATCCTGGAACTCCCTTCCTAACAGCGCCGTGGGTGTACCTACATCACACGGACAAAATCCTGGAACTCCCTCCCTAACAGCGCTGTGTCTGTACTTACACCACACGGACAAAATCCTGGAACTCCCTCCCGAACAGCGCCGTGGGTGTACCTAAACCACACGGACAAAATCCTGGAACTTCCTCCCTAACAGCGCCGTGGGTGTACCTACAACTCACGGAAAAAATAATGCAACTCTCTCCCTATCAGCGCCGTGGGTGTACCAACACCACACGGACAAAATCCTGGAACTCCCTCCTTAACAGCGCCGTGGCTGTACCTACACCACACAGACAAAATCCTGGAACACCCTGACAGCGCCGTGGGTGTACCTACACCAACGGACAAAATCCTGGAACTCACTCCTTAACAGCGCCCCGGGTGTACCTACAACTCACGGACAAAATCCTGGAACTCCCTCCCTAACAACGCCGTGGGTGTACCTACACCAAACGGACAAAATCCTGGAACTCCCTCCTTAACAGCGCCATGGGTGTACCTACACCACACGGACAAAATCCTGGAACTCCCTCCCTAACAGCACCGCGGGTGTACCTACTCCACAGGGACAAAATCCTGGAACTCCCTCCCTAACAGCACTGCGGGTGTCCCTCCTCCACAGGGACAAAATCCTGGAACTCCCTCCCTAACAGCGCCGTGCGTGTAGCTACACCACACGGACAAAATCTTGGAACTCCCTCCCTACCAGCGCCGTGTGTGCACCTACACCACATGGACAAATTCCTTGAACTCCCGCCCTGACAGCACCGTGGGTGTACCTACACCACACGGACAAAATCCTGGAATCCCTCCCTAACAGCGTCGTGTCTGTACTTACACCACACGGACAAAATCCTGGAACTCCCTCCCTAACAGCGCCGTGTATGTACCTACACCAGAGGGACAAAATCCTGGAACTCCCTAACAGCGCCGTGGGTGTACCTACACCACAGGGACAAAATCCTGGAACTCCCTCCCTAACAGCGCCGTTGGTGTACCTACACCACAAAGAAAAAATCCTGGAACTCCCTTCCTATCAGCGCCGTGGGTGTACCTACACCACACCGACAAAATCCTGGAACTCCCTCCCTAACATCGCCGTGGGTGTACCTACACCACACGGACAAAATCCTGGAACTCCCTCCCTAACAGCGCCGTGGGTGTACCTACACCACACGGACAAAATCCTGGTACTCCCTCCCTAACAGCGCCGCGTGTGTACATACACCACACGGACAAAATCACGGAACTCCCTCCCTAACAGCGCCGTGGGTGTACCTACACCACACGGACAAAATCCTGGAACTCCTTCCCTAACAGCGCCGTGGGTGTACCTACACCAAACGGACAAAATCCTGGAACTCCCTCCCTTACAGCGCCGTGGGTGTACCTACACCACACGGACAAAATCACGGAACTCCCTCCCTAACAGCGCCGTGGGTGTACCTACACCACACAGACAAAATCCTGGAACTCCCTCCCTAAAAGCGCCACGTGTGTACCTACACCACACGGACAAAATCACGGAACTCCCTCCCCAACAGCGCCGTGGGTGTACCTACACCACACGGACAAAATCCTGGAACTCCCTCCCTAACAGCGCCGTGGGTGTACCTACACCACACGGACAAAATCTTGGAACTCCCTCCCTTACAGCGCCGTGGGTGTACCTACACCACACGGACAAAATCCTGGAACTCCCTCCCTAACAGCGCCGTGGGTGTACCTACACCACCCGGACAAAATCCTGGAACTCCCTCCCTAACAGCGCTGTGGGTGTACCTACACCACACGGACAAAATCCTGTCACTCCCTACCTAACAGCGCCGTGAGCGTACCTACACCACACGGACAAAATCCTGGAACTCCCTCCCTAACAGCGCCGTGGGTGTACCTACACCACACGGACAAAATCCTGGAACACCCTCCCTAAAAGCGCCGTGGGTGTACCTACACCATACGGACAAAATCCTGGACCTCCCTCCCTAACAGCGCCGTGGGTGTACCTACATCACACGGACAGAATCCTGGAACTCCCTCCCTAACAGCGCCTTGGGTGTACCTACACCACACGGACAAAAGTCTTGAACTCCCTCCCTAACAGCACCGTGGGTGTACCTACACCACACGGACAAAATCCTGGAACTCCCTCCCTAACAGCGCCGTGTCTGTACTTACACCAAACGGACAAAATCCTGGAACTCCCTCCCTAACCGTGCCGTGGGTGTACCTAGACCACACGGACAAAATCCTGGAACTTCCTCCATAACAGCGCCGTGGGTGTACCTACAACTCACGGAAAAAATAATGGAACTCTCTCCCTATCAGCGCCGCGGGTGTACCTACACCACACAGACAAAATCCTGGAACTCCCTCCCTAACAGCGCCGTGGGTGTACCTACAACTCACGGAAAAAATAATGGAACTCTCTCCCTAACAGCGCCGTTGGTGTACCTACACCACACGGACAAAATCCTGGAACACCCTCCCTTAGAGCGCTGTGGGTGTACCTACAACTCACAGACAAAATCCCGGGACACCCTCCCTAACAGCGCCGTGGTGTACCTACACCAAACGGACAAAATCCTGGAACTCCCTCCCTAACAGCGCCATGGGTGTACCTACACCACACGGACAAAATCCCGGAACTCCCTCCCTAACCGCGCCGTGGGTGCACCTACACCACACGGACAAAATCCCGGAACTCCCTCCCTAACCGCGCTGTGTGTGTACCTAGACCACACGGACAAAATCCTGGAACTCCCTCCCTAACAGCGCCGTGGGTGTACCTACAACTCAGCGAAAAAATAATGGAACTCTCTCCGTATCAGCGCCGCAGGTGTACCTACACCACCCGGACAAAATACTGGACCTCCCTCCCTAACAGCGCCTTGGGTGTACCTACATCACACGGACAAAAGCCTTGAACTCCCTCCCTAACAGCACCGTGGGTGTACCTGCACCAAACGGACAAAATCCTGGAACTCCCTCCCTAACAGTGCCGTGGGTGTACCTACAACTCACGGACAAAATCCTGGAACTCTCTCTCTAAAAGCGCCGTGGGTGTACCTACACCAAACGGACAAAATCCTGGAACTCCCTCCCTAACAGTGCCTTGGGTGAACCTACACCACACCACACGGGACAGAATACTGGAACTCCCTCCCTAACAGCGCCGTGGGTGTACCGAGACCACACGGACAAAATCCTGGAACTTCCTCCCTAACAGCGCCGTGGGTGTACCTACAACTCACGGAAAAAATAATGGAGCTCTCTCCCTATCAGCACCGCGGGTGTACCAACATCACATGGACAAAATCCTGGAACTCCCTCCTTAACAGTGCCGTGGCTGTACCTACACCACACAGACAAAATCCTGGTACACCCTCCCTGACAGCGCAGTGGGTGTACCTACACCAACGGACAAAATCCTGGAACTCCCTCCCTAACAGCGCCGTGGGTGTACCTACAACTCACGGACAAAATCCTGGAACTCCCTCCCTAACAGCGCCGTGGGTGTACCGACACAACACGGGACAAAATCCTGTAACTCCCTCCATAACTGCGCCGTGGGTGTACCTACACCACACGGACAAAATCCTGGAACTCCCTCCCTAACAGCACCGCGGGTGTACCTACACCACACGGACAAAATCCTGGAACTCCCTCCCTAACAGCGCCGTGGGTGTACCTACACCACAGGGACAAAATCCTAGAACTCCCTCCCTAACAGCGCCGTGGGTCTACCTGCACCACACAGACAAAATCCTGGAACTCCCTCCCTAACAGCGCCGTGGGTGTTCCTACAACTCAGCGACAAAATCCAGGAACTCCCTCCCTAACAGCGCCATGGGTGTACCTACAACTCACGGAAAAAATAATGGAACTCTCTCCCTAACAGCGCCGCGGGTGTACCTACACCACACGGACAAAATCCTGGAACTCCCTCCCTAAGAGCGCCGTGGGTGTACGTACAACTCAAGGACAAAATCCCGGAAGTCCCTCCCTAACAGCGCCATGGGTGTACCTACACCACACGGACAAAATACCGGAACTCCCTCCCTTACAGCGCCGTGGGTGTACCTAGACCACACGGACAAAATCCTGGAACGTCCTCCCTAACAGCGCCGTGGGTGTACCTACACCACACGGACAAAATCCTGGAACTTCCTCCCTAACAGCGCCGTGGGTGTACCTACACCAACGGACAAAATCCTGGAACTCCCTCCATAACAGTGCCGTGGGTGTACCTACAACTCACGGACAAAATCCTGGAACTCCCTCCCTAACAGCGCCGTGGGTGTACCTACACCAATCGGACAAAATCCTGGAACTCCCTCCCTAACAGCGCCGTGGGTGTACCTACACAACACGGGACAAAATCCTGGAACTCCCTCCATAACTGCGCCGTGGGTGTACCTACACCACACGGACAAAATCTTGGAACTCCCTCCCTACCAGCGCCGTGTGTGCACCTACACCACACAGACAAAATCCTGGAACTCCCTCCCTAACAGCGCCGTGGGTGTACCTACAACTCACGGAAAAAATAATGGAACTCTCTCCCTAACAGCGCCGCGGGGGTACCTACACCACACGGACAAAATCCTGGAACTCACTCCTTAACAGTGCCGTGGGTGTACCTACACCACACAGACAAAATCCTGGAACAGCCTCCCTAACAGCGCCGTGGGTGTACCTACACCAAACGGACAAAATCCTGGAACTCCCTCCCTAACAGTGCCGTGGGTGTACCTACACCACACGGGACAAAATCCTGGACCTCCCTCCCTAACAGCGCCGTGGGTGTACCTACATCACACGGACAAAATCCTGGAACTCCCTCCCTAACAGCGCCTTGGGTGTACCTACACCAAAGGGACAAAATCCTAGAACTCCCTCCCTAACAGCGCCGTGGGTCTACCTGCACCACACAGACAAAATCCTGGAACTCCCTCCCTAACAGCGCCGTGGGTGTTCCTACAACTCAGCGACAAAATCCAGGAACTCCCTCCCTAACAGCGCCATGGGTGTACCTACAACTCACGGAAAAAATAATGGAACTCTCTCCCTAACAGCGCCGCGGGTGTACCTACACCACAGGGACAAAATCCTGGAACTCCCTCCCTAAGAGCGCCGTGGGTGTACGTACAACTCAAGGACAAAATCCCGGAAGTCCCTCCCTAACAGCGCCATGGGTGTACCTACACCACACGGACAAAATACCGGAACTCCCTCCCTTACAGCGCCGTGGGTGTACCTAGACCACACGGACAAAATCCTGGAACGTCCTCCCTAACAGCGCCGTGGGTGTACCTACACCACACGGACAAAATCCTGGAACTTCCTCCCTAACAGCGCCGTGGGTGTACCTACACCAACGGACAAAATCCTGGAACTCCCTCCATAACAGTGCCGTGGGTGTACCTACAACTCACGGACAAAATCCTGGAACTCCCTCCCTAACAGCGCCGTGGGTGTACCTACACCAAACGGACAAAATCCTGGAACTCCCTCCCTAACAGCGCCGTGGGTGTACCTACACAACACGGGACAAAATCCTGGAACTCCCTCCATAACTGCGCCGTGGGTGTACCTACACCACACGGACAAAAGCTTGGAACTCCCTCCCTACCAGCGCCGTGTGTGCACCTACACCACACAGACAAAATCCTGGAACTCCCTCCCTAACAGCGCCGTGGGTGTACCTACAACTCACGGAAAAAATAATGGAACTCTCTCCCTAACAGCGCCGCGGGGGTACCTACACCACACGGACAAAATCCTGGAACTCACTCCTTAACAGTGCCGTGGGTGTACCTACACCACACAGACAAATTCCTGGAACAGCCTCCCTAACACCGCCGTGGGTGTACATACACCAAACGGACAAAATCCTGGAACTCCCTCCCTAACAGTGCCGTGGGTGTACCTACACCACACGGGACAAAATCCTGGACATCCCTCCCTAACAGCGCCGTGGGTGTACCTACATCACACGGACAAAATCCTGGAACTCCCTCCCTAACAGCGCCTTGGGTGTACCTACATCACACGGACAAAAGCCTTGAACTCCCTCCCTAACAGCGCCGTGGGTGTACCTACATCACACGGACAAAATCCTGGAACTCCCTCCCTAACAGCACCGTGGGTGTACCTACACCACAGGGACAAAATCCTGGAACTCCCTCCCTAACAGCGCCGTGTCTGTACTTACACCACACGGACAAAATCCTGGAACTCCCTCCCTAACAGCGCCCTGGGTGTACCTACACCACACGGACAAAATCCTGGAACTCCCTCCCTAACCGCGCCGTGGGTGTACCTAGACCACACGGACAAAATCCTGGAACTTCCTCCCTAACAGCGCCGTGGGTGTACCTACAACTCACGGAAAAAATAATGGAACTCTCTCCCTATCAACGCCGCGGGTGTGCCTACACCAGACAGACAAAATCCTGGAACTCCCTCCCTAACCGCGCCGTGGGTGTACCTACAACTCACGGACAAAATCCCGGGACTCCCTCCCTAACAGCGCCGTGGGTGTACCTACACCACACGGACAAAATCCTGGAACTCCCTCCCTAACAGCGCCATGGGTGTACCTACACCACACGGACAAAATCCCGGAACTCCATCCCTAACCGCGCCGTGGGTGTACCTAGACCACACGGACAAAATCCTGGAACTCCCTCCCTAACAGCGCCGTGGGTGTTCCTACAACTCACGGAAAAAATAATGGAACTCTCTCCCTATCAGCGCCGCGGGTGTACCTACACCACACGGACAAAATCCTGGAACTCCCTCCTTAACAGTGCCGTGGGTGTACCTACACCACACAGACAAAATCCTGGAAAACCCTCCAAGACAGCGCCGTGGGTGTACCTGCACCAAACGGACAAAATCCTGGAACTACCTCCCGAACAGTGCCGTGGGTGTACCTACAACTCACGGACAAAATCCTGGAACTCCCTCTCTAACAGCGCCGTGGGTGTACCTACACCAAACGGACAAAATCCTGGAACTCCCTCCCTAACAGTGCCGTGGGTGTACCTACACCACACCACACGGGACAGAATCCTGGAACTCCCTCCCTAACAGCGCCATGGGTGTACCTACAACTCACGGAAAAAATAATGGAACTCTCTCCCTAACAGCGCCGCGGGTGTACCTACACCACACGGACAAAATCCTGGAACTCCCTCCCTAAGAGCGCCGTGGGTGTACGTACAACTCAAGGACAAAATCCCGGAAGTCCCTCCCTAACAGCGCCATGGGTGTACCTACACCACACGGACAAAATACCGGAACTCCCTCCCTTACATCGCCGTGGGTGTACCTAGACCACACGGACAAAATCCTGGAACGTCCTCCCTCACAGCGCCGTGGGTGTACCTACACCACACGGACAAAATCCTGGAACTTCCTTCCTTACAGCGCCGTGGGTGTAACTACACCAACGGACAAAATCCTGGAACTCCCTCCATAACAGTGCCGTGGGTGTACCTACAACTCACGGACAAAATCCTGGAACTCCCTCCCTAACAGCGCCGTGGGTGTACCTACACCAAACGGACAAAATCCTGGAACTCCTTCCCTAACAGCGCCGTGGGTGTACCTACACAACACGGGACAAAATCCTGGAACTCCCTCCCTACCAGCGCCGTGTGTGCACCTACACCACACAGACAAAATCCTGGAACTCCCTCCCTAACAGCGCCGTGGGTGTACCTACAACTCACGGAAAAAATAATGGAACTCTCTCCCTAACAGCGCCGCGGGGGTACCTACACCACACGGACAAAATCCTGGAACTCACTCCTTAACAGTGCCGTGGGTGTACCTACACCACACAGACAAAATCCTGGAACAGCCTCCCTAACAGCGCCGTGGGTGTACCTACACCAAACGGACAAAATCCTGGAACTCCCTCCCTAACAGTGCCGTGGGTGTACCTACACCACACGGGACAAAATCCTGGACCTCCCTCCCTAACAGCGCCGTGGGTGTACCTACATCACACGGACAAAATCCTGGAACTCCCTCCCTAACAGCGCCTTGGGTGTACCTACACCAAAGGGACAAAATCCTAGAACTCCCTCCCTAACAGCGCCGTGGGTCTACCTGCACCACACAGACAAAATCCTGGAACTCCCTCCCTAACAGCGCCGTGGGTGTTCCTACAACTCAGCGACAAAATCCAGGAACTCCCTCCCTAACAGCGCCATGGGTGTACCTACAACTCACGGAAAAAATAATGGAACTCTCTCCCTAACAGCGCCGCGGGTGTACCTACACCACAGGGACAAAATCCTGGAACTCCCTCCCTAAGAGCGCCGTGGGTGTACGTACAACTCAAAGACAAAATCCCGGAAGTCCCTCCCTAACAGCGCCATGGGTGTACCTACACCACACGGACAAAATACCGGAACTCCCTCCCTTACAGCACCGTGGGTGTACCTACACCACACGGACAAAATCCTGGAACTCCCTCCCTAACAGCGCCGTGTCTGTACTTACACCACACGGACAAAATCCTGGAACTCCCTCCCTAACAGCGCCGTGGGTGTACCTACACCACACGGACAAAATCCTGGAACTCCCTCCCTAACCGCGCCGTGGGTGTACCTAGACCACACGGACAAAATCCTGGAACTTCCTCCCTAACAGCGCCGTGGGTGTACCTACAACTCACGGAAAAAATAATGGAACTCTCTCCCTATCAACGCCGCGGGTGTGCCTACACCACACAGACAAAATCCTGGAACTCCCTCCCTAACCGCGCCGTGGGTGTACCTACAACTCACGGACAAAATCCCGGGACTCCCTCCCTAACAGCGCCGTGGGTGTACCTACACCACACGGACAAAGTCCTGGAACTCCCTCCCTAACAGCGCCATGGGTGTACCTACACCACACGGACAAAATCCCGGAACTCCCTCCCTAACCGCGCCGTGGGTGTACCTAGACCACACGGACAAAATCCTGGAACTCCCTCCCTAACAGCGCCGTGGGTGTTCCTACAACTCACGGAAAAAATAATGGAACTCTCTCCCAATCAGCGCCACGGGTGTACGTACACCACACGGACAAAATCATGGAACTCCCTCCTTAACAGTGCCGTGGGTGTCCCTACACCACACAGACAAAATCCTGGAAAACCCTCCAAGACAGCGCCGTGGGTGTACCTGCACCAAACGGACAAAATCCTGGAACTACCTCCCTAACAGTGCCGTGGGTGTACCTACAACTCACGGACAAAATCCTGGAACTCCCTCTCTAACAGCGCTGTGGGTGTACCTACACCAAACGGACAAAATCCTGGAACTCCCTCCCTAACAGTGCCGTGGGTGTACCTACACCACACCACACGGGACAGAATCCTGGAACTCCCTCCCTAACAGTGCCGTGGGTGTACCTACACCACACGGACAAAGTCCTGGAACTCCCTCCCTAACAGCGCCGTGGCTGTACCTACACCACAGGGACAAAATCCTGGAACTCCCTCCCTAAAAGCGCCGTGGCTGTACCGACACCACACGGGCAAAATCCTGGAACTCCCTTCCTAACAGCGCCGTGGGTGTACCGACATCACACGGACAAAATCGTGGAACTCCCTCCCTAACAGCGCCGTGGGTGTACCTACACCACACAGACAAAATCCTGGAACTCCCTCCCTAACAGCGCCGTGTGTGTACCTACCCTACACGGACAAAATCCTGGAACTCCCTCCCTAACAGCGCTGTGGGTGTACCTACACCACACGGACAAAATCCTGGAACTCCCTCCCTAACACCGCCGTGTGTGTACCTACAACGCACGGAAAAAATAATGGAACTCTATCCCAAACAGCGCCGCGGGTGTACCTACACCACACGGACAAAATCCTGGAACTACCTCCCTACCAGCGCCGTGGGTGTACCTAGACCACACGGACAAAATCCTGGAACACCCTTCCTAACAGCGCCGTGGGTGTACCTACAACTCACGGAAAAAATAATGGAGATCTCTCCCTATCAGCACCGCTGGTGTACCAACACCACACGGACAAAATAATGGAACTCCCTCCTTAACATTGCCGTGGCTGTACCTACACCACACAGACAAAATCCTGGAACACCCTCCCTGACAGCGCCGTGGGTGTACCTACACCAACGGACAAATCCTGGAACTCCCTCCTTAACAGCGCCGTGGGTGTACCTACAACTCACGGACAAAATCCTGGAACTCCCTCCTTAACTGCGCCGTGGGTGTAGCTACACCACACGGACAAAATCCTGGAACTCCCTCCCTAACAGCACCGCGGGTGTACCTACACCACACGGACAAAATCCTGGAACTCCCTCCCTAACAGCGCCATGGGTGTACCTACACCACAGGGACAAAATCCTAGAACTCCCTCCCTAACAGCGCCGTGGGTGTACCTACACCACACAGACAAAATCCTGGAACACACTCCCTAACAGCGCCGTGGGTGTACCTACATCACACGGACGAAATCCTGGAACTCCCTCCCTAACAGCGCCGTGGGTGTACCTACACTAAACGGACAAAATCCTGGAACTCCCTCCCTAACAGCACCGTGGGTGTACCTACACCACACGGGACAAAATCCTGGAACTCCCTCTCTAACAGCGCCGTGGGTGTAGCTACACCACACGGACAAAATCTTGGAACTCCCTCCCTACCAGCGCCGTGTGTGCACCTACACCACACAGACAAAATCCTGGAACTCCCTCCCTAACAGCGCCGTGGGTGTACCAACATCACACGGACAAAATCCTGGAACTCCCTCCCTAACAGCGCCGTGTCTGTACTTACACCACACGAACAAATTCCTGGAACTCCCTCCCTAACAGCGCCGTGGGTGTACCTAGACCACACGGACAAAATCCTGGAACTTCCTCCCTAACAGCGCCGTGGGTGTACCTACAACTCACGGAAAAAATAATGCAACTCTCTCCCTATCAGCGCCGCAGGTGTACCAACACCACACGGACAAAATCCTGGAACTCCCTCCTTAACAGTGCCGTGGCTGTACCTACACCACACAGACAAAATCCTGGAACTCCCTCCCTAACAGCGCCGTGGGTGTACCTACATCACACGGACAAAATCCTGGAACTCCCTCTCTAACAGCGCCGTGGGTGAACCTACACCAAGAGGACAAAATCCTGGAACTCCCTCCCTAACAGTGCCGTGGGTGTACCTACACCACACCACACGGGACAGAATCCTTGAACTCCCTCCCTAACAGTGCCGTGGGTGTACCTACAGCACACAGACAAAATCCTGGAACACACTCCCTAACAGCGCCGTGGGTGTACCTACACCACACAGACAAAATCCTGGAACTCCCTCCCTAACAGCGCCCTGTGTGTACCTACACTACACGGACAAAATCCTGGAACTCCCTCCCTAACAGCGCCGTGGGTGTACCTACACCACACGGACAAAATCCTGGATCTCCCTCCCTAACAGCGCCGTGTGTGTACCTACACCACACGGACAAAATCCGGGAACTCCCTCCCTAACAGCGCCGTGGGTGTACCTACAACGCACGGAAAAAATAATGGAACTCTATCCCTAACAGCGCCGCGGGTGTACCTACACCACACGGACAAAATCCTGGAACTACCTCCCTAACAGCGCCGTGGGTGTACCTAGACCACACGGACAAAATCCTGGAACACCCTCCCTAACAGCGCCGTGGGTGTACCTACAACTCACGGAAAAAATAATGGAGATCTCTCCCTATCAGCACCGCTGGTGTACCAACACCACACGGACAAAATAATGGAACTCCCTCCTTAACATTGCCGTGGCTGTACCTACACCACACAGACAAAATCCTGGAACACCCTCCCTGACAGCGCCGTGGGTGTACCTACACCAACGGACAAAATCCTGGAACTCCCTCCTTAACTGCGCCGTGGGTGTACCTACACCACACGGACAAAATCCTGGAACTTCCTCCCTAACAGCACCGCGGGTGTACCTACACCACACGGACAAAATCCTGGAACTCCCTCCCTAACAGCGCCATGGGTGTACCTACACCACACGGACAAAATCCTAGAACTCCCTCCCTAACAGCGCCGTGGGTGTACCTACACCACACAGACAAAATCCTGGAACACACTCCCTAACAGCGCCATGGGTGTACCTACACCACACGGACGAAATCCTGGAACTCCCTCCCTAACAGCGCCGTGGGTGTACCTACACTAAACGGACAAAATCCTGGAACTCCCTCCCTAATAGCACCGTGGGTGTACCTACACCACACGGGACAAAATCCTGGAACTCCCTCTCTAACAGCGCCGTGGGTGTAGCTACACCACACGGACAAAATCTTGGAACTCCCTCCCTACCAGCGCCGTGTGTGCACCTACACCACACAGACAAAATCCTGGAACTCCCTCCCTAACAGCGCCGTGGGTGTACCTACATCACACGGACAAAATCCTGGAACTCCCTCCCTAACAGCGCCGTGTCTGTACTTACACCACACGGACAAAATCCTGGAACTCCCTCCCTAACAGCGCCGTGGGTGTACCTAGACCACACGGACAAAATCCTGGAACTTCCTCCCTAACAGCGCCGTGGGTGTACCTACAACTCACGGAAAAAATAATGCAACTCTCTCCCTATCAGCGCCGCAGGTGTACCAACACCACACGGACAAAATCCTGGAACTCCCTCCTTAACAGTGCCGTGGCTGTACCTACACCACACAGACAAAATCCTGGAACTCCCTCCCTAACAGCGCCGTGGGTGTACCTACATCACACGGACAAAATCCTGGAACTCCCTCCCTAACAGCGCCGTGTCTGTACTTACACCACACGGACAAAATCCTGGAACTCCCTCCCTAACAGCGCCGTGGGTGTACCTAGACCACACGGACAAAATCCTGGAACTTCCTCCCTAACAGCGCCGTGGGTGTACCTACAACTCACGGAAAAAATAATGCAACTCTCTCCCTATCAGCGCCGCAGGTATACCAACACCACACGGACAAAATCCTGGAACTCCCTCCTTAACAGTGCCGTGGCTGTACCTACAACACACAGACAAAATCCTGCAACACCCTCGCTGACAGCGCCGTGGGTGTACCTACACCAACGGACAAAATCCTGGAACTCCCTCCTTAACAGCGCCGTGGGTGTACCTACAACTCACGGACAAAATCCTGGAACTCCCTCCCTAACAACGCCGTGGGTGTACCTACACCAAACGGACAAAATCCTGGAACTCCCTCCCTAACAGCGCCCTGGGTGTACCTACACAACACGGGACAAAATCCTGGAACTCCCTCCCTAACTGCGCCGTGGGTGTACCTACACCACACGGACAAAATCCTGGAACTCCCTCCCTAACAGCACCGCGGGTGTACCTACTCCACAGGGACAAAATCCTGGAACTCCCTCCCTAACAGCGCCGTGGGTGTTCCTACAACTCACGGAAAAAATAATGGAACTCTCTCCCTATCAGCGCCGCGGGTGTACCTACACCACACGGACAAAATCCTGGAACTCCCTCCTTAACAGCACCGTGGGTGTACCTACACCACACGGACAAAATCCTGGAACTCCCTCCCGAACAGCGGCGTGTCTGTACTTACACCACACGGACAAAATCCTGGAACTCCCTCCCTAACAGCGCCGTGTATGTACCTACAACTCACGGACAAAATCCTGGAACTCCGTCCCTAACAGCGCCGTGGGTGTACCTACAACACACGGGACAAAATCCTGGAACTCCCTCCCTAACAGCGCCGTGGGTGTACCTATAACACAGGGACAAAATCCTGGAACTCCCTAACAGCGCCGTGGGTGTACCTACAGCACATGGACAAAATCACAGAACTCCCTCCCTAACAGCGCCGTGGGTGTACCTACACCACACAGACAAAATCCCGGAACTCCCTCCCTAACAGCGCCGCATGTGTACCTACACCACACGGACAAAATCACGGAACTCCCTCCCTAACAGCGCCGTGGGTGTACCTACACCACAGGGACAAAATCCTGGAACTCCCTCCCTAACAGCGCCGTGGGTGTACCTACACCACACGGACAAAATCTTGGAACTCCCTCCCTTACAGCGCCGTGGGTGTACCTACACCACACGGACAAAATCCTGGAACTCCCTCCCTAACAGCGCCGTGGGTGTACCTACACCACCCGGACAAAATCCTGGAACTCCCTCCCTAACAGCGCTGTGGGTGTACCTACACCACACGGACAAAATCCTGTCACTCCCTCCCTCACAGCGCCGTGAGCGTACCTACACCACACGGACAAAATCCTGGAACTCCCTCCCTAACAGCGCCGTGGGTGTACCTACACCACACGGACAAAATCCTGGAACTCCCTCCCGAACAGCGCCGTGGGTGTACCTACACCATACGGACAAAATCCTGGACCTCCCTCCCTAACAGCGCCGTGGGTGTACCTACATCACACGGACAGAATCCTGGAACTCCCTCCCTAACAGCGCCTTGGGTGTACCTACACCACACGGACAAAAGCCTTGAACTCCCTCCCTAACAGCACCGTGGGTGTACCTACACCACACGGACAAAATCCTGGAACTCCCTCCCTAACAGCGCCGTGTCTGTACTTACACCAAACGGACAAAATCCTGGAACTCCCTCCCTAACCGTGCCGTGGGTGTACCTAGACCACACGGACAAAATCCTGGAACTTCCTCCATAACAGCGCCGTGGGTGTACCTACAACTCACGGAAAAAATAATGGAACTCTCTCCCTATCAGCGCCGCGGGTGTACCTACACCACACAGACAAAATCCTGCAACTCCCTCCCTAACAGCGCCGTGGGTGTACCTACAACTCACGGAAAAAATAATGGAACTCTCTCCCTAACAGCGCCGTTGGTGTACCTACACCACACGGACAAAATCCTGGAACACCCTCCCTTAGAGCGCTGTGGGTGTACCTACAACTCACAGACAAAATCCAGGGACACCCTCCCTAACAGCGCCGTGGTGTACCTACACCAAACGGACAAAATCCTGGAACTCCCTCCCTAACAGCGCCATGGGTGTACCTACACCACACGGACAAAATCCCGGAACTCCCTCCCTAACCGCGCCGTGGGTGCACCTACACCACACAGACAAAATCCTGGAACTCCCTCCCTAACAGAGCCGTGGGTGTACCTACAACTCACGGAAAAAATAATGGAACTCTCTCCCTAACAGCGCCGCGGGGGTACCTACACCACACGGACAAAATCCTGGAACTCACTCCTTAACAGTGCCGTGGGTGTACCTACACCACACAGACAAAATCCTGGAACAGCCTCCCTAACAGCGCCGTGGGTGTACCTACACCAAACGGACAAAATCCTGGAACTCCCTCCCTAACAGTGCCGTGGGTGTACCTACACCACACGGGACAAAATCCTGGACCTCCCTCCCTAACAGCGCCGTGGGTGTACCTACATCACACGGACAAAATCCTGGAACTCCCTCCCTAACAGCGCCTTGGGTGTACCTACATCACACGGACAAAAGCCTTGAACTCCCTCCCTAACAGCACCGTGGGTGTACCTACACCACAGGGACAAAATCCTGGAACTCCCTCCCTAACAGCGCCGTGTCTGTACTTACACCACACGGACAAAATCCTGGAACTCCCTCCCTAACAGCGCCGTGGGTGTACCTACACCACACGGACAAAATCCTGGAACTCCCTCCCTAACCGCGCCGTGGGTGTACCTAGACCACACGGACAAAATCCTGGAACTTCCTCCCTAACAGCGCCGTGGGTGTACCTACAACTCACGGAAAAAATAATGGAACTCTCTCCCTATCAACGCCGCGGGTGTGCCTACACCAGACAGACAAAATCCTGGAACTCCCTCCCTAACCGCGCCATGGGTGTACCTACAACTCACGGACAAAATCCCGGGACTCCCTCCCTAACAGCGCCGTGGGTGTACCTACACCACACGGACAAAATCCTGGAACTCCCTCCCTAACAGCGCCATGGGTGTACCTACACCACACGGACAAAATCCCGGAACTCCATCCCTAACCGCGCCGTGGGTGTACCTAGACCACACGGACAAAATCCTGGAACTCCCTCCCTAACAGCGCCGTGGGTGTTCCTACAACTCACGGAAAAAATAATGGAACTCTCTCCCTATCAGCGCCGCGGGTGTACCTACACCACACGGACAAAATCCTGGAACTCCCTCCTTAACAGTGCCGTGGGTGTACCTACACCACACAGACAAAATCCTGGAAAACCCTCCAAGACAGCGCCGTGGGTATACCTGCACCAAACGGACAAAATCCTGGAACTACCTCCCGAACAGTGCCGTGGGTGTACCTACAACTCACGGACAAAATCCTGGAACTCCCTCTCTAACAGCGCCGTGGGTGTACCTACACCAAACGGACAAAATCCTGGAACTCCCTCCCTAACAGTGCCGTGGGTGTACCTACACCACACCACACGGGACAGAATCCTGGAACTCCCTCGCTAACAGCGCCATGGGTGTACCTACAACTCACGGAAAAAATAATGGAACTCTCTCCCTAACAGCGCCGCGGGTGTACCTACACCACACGGACAAAATCCTGGAACTCCCTCCCTAAGAGCGCCGTGGGTGTACGTACAACTCAAGGACAAAATCCCGAAGTCCCTCCCTAACAGCGCCATGGGTGTACCTACACCACACGGACAAAATACCGGAACTCCCTCCCTTACATCGCCGTGGGTGTACCTAGACCACACGGACAAAATCCTGGAACGTCCTCCCTCACAGCGCCGTGGGTGTACCTACACCACACGGACAAAATCCTGGAACTTCCCTCCTAACAGCGCCGTGGGTGTACCTACACCAACGGACAAAATCCTGGAACTCCCTCCATAACAGTGCCATGGGTGTACCTACAACTCACGGACAAAATCCTGGAACTCCCTCCCTAACAGCGCCGTGGGTGTACCTACACCAAACGGACAAAATCCTGGAACTCCTTCCCTAACAGCGCCGTGGGTGTACCTACACAACACGGGACAAAATCCTGGAACTCCCTCCCTACCAGCGCCGTGTGTGCACCTACACCACACAGACAAAATCCTGGAACTCCCTCCCTAACAGCGCCGTGGGTGTACCTACAACTCACGGAAAAAATAATGGAACTCTCTCCCTAACAGCGCCGCGGGTGTACCTACACCACACGGACAAAATCCTGGAACTCACTCCTTAACAGTGCGTGGGTGTACCTACACCACACAGACAAAATCCTGGAACAGCCTCCCTAACAGCGCCGTGGGTGTACCTACACCAAACGGACAAAATCCTGGAACTCCCTCCCTAACAGTGCCGTGGGTGTACCTACACCACACGGGACAAAATCCTGGACCTCCCTCCCTAACAGCGCCGTGGGTGTACCTACATCACACGGACAAAATCCTGGAACTCCCTCCCTAACAGCGCCTTGGGTGTACCTACATCACACGGACAAAAGCCTTGAACTCCCTCCCTAACAGCACCGTGGGTGTACCTACACCACAGGGACAAAATCCTGGAACTCCCTCCCTAACAGCGCCGTGTCTGTACTTACACCACACGGACAAAATCCTGGAACTCCCTCCCTAACAGCGCCGTGGGTGTACCTACACCACACGGACAAAATCCTGGAACTCCCTCCCTAACCGCGCCGTGGGTGTACCTAGACCACACGGACAAAATCCTGGAACTCCCTCCCTAACAGCGCCGTGGGTGTACCTACACCACACGGACATAATTCTGGAACTCCCTCCCTAACAGCGCCGTGGGTGTACCTACAACTCACGGAAAAAATAATGGAACTCTCTCCCTATCAACGCCGCGGGTGTGCCTACACCACACAGACAAAATCCTGGAACTCCCTCCCTAACCGCGCCGTGGGTGTACCTACAACTCACGGACAAAATCCCGGGACTCCCTCCCTAACAGCGCCGTGGGTGTACCTACACCACACGGACAAAGTCCTGGAACTCCCTCCCTAACAGCGCCATGGGTGTACCTACACCACACGGACAAAATCCCGGAACTCCCTCCCTAACCGCGCCGTGGGTGTACCTAGACCACACGGACAAAATCCTGGAACTCCCTCCCTAACAGCGCCGTGGGTGTTCCTACAACTCACGGAAAAAATAATGGAACTCTCTCCCTATCAGCGCCACGGGTGTACGTACACCACACGGACAAAATCCTGGAACTCCCTCCTTAACAGTGCCGTGGGTGTCCCTACACCACACAGACAAAATCCTGGAAAACCCTCCAAGACAGCGCCGTGGGTGTACCTGCACCAAACGGACAAAATCCTGGAACTCCCTCTCTAACAGCGCTGTGGGTGTACCTACACCAAACGGACAAAATCCTGGAACTCCCTCCCTAACAGTGCCGTGGGTGTACCTACACCACACCACACGGGACAGAATCCTGGAACTCCCTCCCTAACAGTGCCGTGGGTGTACCTACACCACACGGACAAAATCCTGGAACTCCCTCCCTAACAGCGCCGTGGCTGTACCTACACCACAGGGACAAAATCCTGGAACTCCCTCCCTAAAAGCGCCGTGGCTGTACCGACACCACACGGGCAAAATCCTGGAACTCCCTTCCTAACAGCGCCGTGGGTGTACCTACATCACACGGACAAAATCGTGGAACTCCCTCCCTAACAGCGCCGTGGGTGTACCTACACCACACAGACAAAATCCTGGAACTCCCTCCCTAACAGCGCCGTGTGTGTACCTACCCTACACGGACAAAATCCTGGAACTCCCTCCCTAACAGCGCTGTGGGTGTACCTACACCACACGGACAAAATCCTGGAACTCCCTCCCTAACAGCGCCGTGTGTGTACCTACAACGCACGGAAAAAATAATGGAACTCTATCCCAAACAGCGCCGCGGGTGTACCTACACCACACGGACAAAATCCTGGAACTACCTCCCTAATAGCGCCGTGGGTGTACCTAGACCACACGGACAAAATCCTGGAACACCCTCCCTAACAGCGCCGTGGGTGTACCTACCACTCACGGAAAAAATAATGGAGATCTCTCCCTATCAGCACTGCTGGTGTACCAACACCACACGGACAAAATAATGGAACTCCCTCCTTAACATTGCCGTGGCTGTACCTACACCACACAGACAAAATCCTGGAACACCCTCCCTGACAGCGCCGTGGGTGTACCTACACCAACGGACAAATCCTGGAACTCCCTCCTTAACAGCGCCGTGGGTGTACCAACAACTCACGGACAAAATCCTGGAACTCCCTCCTTAACTGCGCCGTGGGTGTAGCTACACCACACGGACAAAATCCTGGAACTCCCTCCCTAACAGCACCGCGGGTGTACCTACACCACACGGACAAAATCCTGGAACTCCCTCCCTAACAGCGCCATGGGTGTACCTACACCACAGGGACAAAATCCTAGAACTCCCTCCCTAACAGCGCCGTGGGTGTACCTACACCACACAGACAAAATCCTGGAACACACTCCCTAACAGCGCCGTGGGTGTACCTACACTAAACGGACAAAATCCTGGAACTCCCTCCCTAACAGCACCGTGGGTGTACCTACACCACACGGGACAAAATCCTGGAACTCCCTCTCTAACAGCGCCGTGGGTGTAGCTACACCACACGGACAAAATCTTGGAACTCCCTCCCTACCAGCGCCGTGTGTGCACCTACACCACACAGACAAAATCCTGGAACTCCCTCCCTAACAGCGCCGTGGGTGTACCAACATCACACGGACAAAATCCTGGAACTCCCTCCCTAACAGCGCCGTGTCTGTACTTACACCACACGGACAAATTCCTGGAACTCCCTCCCTAACAGCGCCGTGGGTGTACCTAGACCACACGGACAAAATCCTGGAACTTCCTCCCTAACAGCGCCGTGGGTGTACCTACAACTCACGGAAAAAATAATGCAACTCTCTCCCTATCAGCGCCGCAGGTGTACCAACACCACACGGACAAAATCCTGGAACTCCCTCCTTAACAGTGCCGTGGCTGTACCTACACCACACAGACAAAATCCTGGAACTCCCTCCCTAACAGCGCCGTGGGTGTACCTACATCACACGGACAAAATCCTGGAACTCCCTCTCTAACAGCGCCGTGGGTGAACCTACACCAAACGGACAAAATCCTGGAACTCCCTCCCTAACAGTGCCGTGGGTGTACCTACACCACACCACACGGGACAGAATCCTGGAACTCCCTCCCTAACAGTGCCGTGGGAGTACCTACAGCACACAGACAAAATCCTGGAACACACTCCCTAACAGCGCCGTGGGTGTACCTACACCACACAGACAAAATCCTGGAACTCCCTCCCAAACAGCGCCCTGTGTGTACCTACACTACACGGACAAAATCCTGGAACTCCCTCCCTAACAGCGCCGTGGGTGTACCTACACCACACGGACAAAATCCTGGAACTCCCTCCCTAACAGCGCCGTGTGTGTACCTACACCACACGGACAAAATCCGGGAACTCCCTCCCTAACAGCGCCGTGGGTGTACCTACAACGCACGGAAAAAATAATGGAACTCTATCCCTAACAGCGCCGCGGGTGTACCTACACCACACGGACAAAATCCTGGAACTCCCTCCCTAACAGCGCCGTGTGTGTACCTACACCACACGGACAAAATCCGGGAACTCCCTCCCTAACAGCGCCGTGGGTGTACCTACAACGCACGGAAAAAATAATGGAACTCTATCCCTAACAGCGCCGCGGGTGTACCTACACCACACGGACAAAATCCTGGAACTACCTCCCTAACAGCGCCGTGGGTGTACCTAGACCACACGGACAAAATCCTGGAACACCCTCCCTAACAGCGCCGTGGGTGTACCTACAACTCACGTAAAAAATAATGGAGATCTCTCCCTATCAGCACCGCTGGTGTACCAACACCACACGGACAAAATAATGGAACTCCCTCCTTAACATTGCCGTGGCTGTACCTACACCACACAGACAAAATCCTGGAACACCCTCCCTGACAGCGCCGTGGGTGTACCTACACCAACGGACAAAATCCTGGAACTCCCTCCTTAACTGCGCCGTGGGTGTACCTACACCACACGGACAAAATCCTGGAACTTCCTCCCTAACAGCACCGCGGGTGTACCTACACCACACGGACAAAATCCTGGAACTCCCTCCCTAACAGCGCCATGGGTGTACCTACACCACAGGGACAAAATCCTAGAACTCCCTCCCTAACAGCGCCGTGGGTGTACCTACACCACACAGACAAAATCCTGGAACACACTCCCTAACAGCGCCATGGGTGTACCTACACCACACGGACGAAATCCTGGAACTCCCTCCCTAACAGCGCCGTGGGTGTACCTACACTAAACGGACAAAATCCTGGAACTCCCTCCCTAATAGCACCGTGGGTGTACCTACACCACACGGGACAAAATCCTGGAACTCCATCTCTAACAGCGCCGTGGGTGTAGCTACACCACACGGACAAAATCTTGGAACTCCCTCCCTACCAGCGCCGTGTGTGCACCTACACCACACAGACAAAATCCTGGAACTCCCTCCCTAACAGCGCCGTGGGTGTACCTACATCACACGGACAAAATCCTGGAACTCCCTCCCTAACAGCGCCGTGTCTGTACTTACACCACACGGACAAAATCCTGGAACTCCCTCCCTAACAGCGCCGTGGGTGTAACTAGACCACACGGACAAAATCCTGGAACTTCCTCCCTAACAGCGCCGTGGGTGTACCTACAACTCACGGAAAAAATAATGCAACTCTCTCCCTATCAGCGCCGCAGGTGTACCAACACCACACGGACAAAATCCTGGAACTCCCTCCTTAACAGTGCCGTGGCTGTACCTACACCACACAGACAAAATCCTGGAACTCCCTCCCTAACAGCGCCGTGGGTGTACCTACATCACACGGACAAAATCCTGGAACTCCCTCCCTAACAGCGCCGTGTCTGTACTTACACCACACGGACAAAATCCTGGAACTCCCTCCCTAACAGCGCCGTGGGTGTACCTAGACCACACGGACAAAATCCTGGAACTTCCTCCCTAACAGCGCCGTGGGTGTACCTACAACTCACGGAAAAAATAATGCAACTCTCTCCCTATCAGCGCCGCAGGTATACCAACACCACACGGACAAAATCCTGGAACTCCCTCCTTAACAGTGCCGTGGCTGTACCTAGAACACACAGACAAAATCCTGGAACACCCTCGCTGACAGCGCCGTGGGTGTACCTACACCAAAGGACAAAATCCTGGAACTCCCTCCTTAACAGCGCCGTGGGTGTACCTACAACTCACGGACAAAATCCTGGAACTCCCTCCCTAACAACGCCGTGGGTGTACCTACACCAAACGGACAAAATCCTGGAACTCCCTCCCTAACAGCGCCCTGGGTGTACCTACACAACACGGGACAAAATCCTGGAACTCCCTCCCTAACTGCGCCGTGGGTGTACCTACACCACACGGACAAAATCCTGGAACTCCCTCCCTAACAGCACCGCGGGTGTACCTACTCCACAGGGACAAAATCCTGGAACTACCTCCCTAACAGCGCCGTGGGTGTTCCTACAACTCACGGAAAAAATAATGGAACTCTCTCCCTATCAGCGCCGCGGGTGTACCTACACCACACGGACAAAATCCTGGAACTCCCTCCTTAACAGCACCGTGGGTGTACCTACACCACACGGACAAAATCCTGGAACTCCCTCCCTAACAGCGGCGTGTCTGTACTTACACCACACGGACAGAATCCTGGAACTCCCTCCCTAACAGCGCCGTGTATGTACCTACAACTCACGGACAAAATCCTGGAACTCCCTCCCTAACAGCGCCGTGGGTGTACCTACAACACACGGGACAAAATCCTGGAACTCCCTCCCTAACAGCGCCGTGGGTGTACCTATAACACAGGGACAAAATCCTGGAACTCCCTAACAGCGCCGTGGGTGTACCTACAGCACATGGACAAAATCACGGAACTCCCTCCCTAACAGCGCCGTGGGTGTACCTACACCACACGGACAAAATCCCGGAACTCCCTCCCTAACAGCGCCGTGGGTGTACCTACACCACACGGACAAAATCTTGGAACTCCCTCCCTTACAGCGCCGTGGGTGTACCTACACCACACGGACAAAATCCTGGAACTCCCTCCCTAACAGCGCCGTGGGTGTACCTACACCACCCGGACAAAATCCTGGAACTCCCTCCCTAACAGCGCTGTGGGTGTACCTACACCACACGGACAAAATCCTGTCACTCCCTCCCTCACAGCGCCGTGAGCGTACCTACACCACACGGACAAAATCCTGGAACTCCCTCCCTAACAGCGCCGTGGGTGTACCTACACCACACGGACAAAATCCTGGAACTCCCTCCCGAACAGCGCCGTGGGTGTACCTACACCATACGGACAAAATCCTGGACCTCCCTCCCTAACAGCGCCGTGGGTGTACCTACATCACACGGACAGAATCCTGGAACTCCCTCCCTAACAGCGCCTTGGGTGTACCTACACCACACGGACAAAAGCCTTGAACTCCCTCCCTAACAGCACCGTGGGTGTACCTACACCACACGGACAAAATCCTGGAACTCCCTCCCTAACAGCGCCGTGTCTGTACTTACACCAAACGGACAAAATCCTGGAACTCCCTCCCTAACCGTGCCGTGGGTGTACCTAGACCACACGGACAAAATCCTGGAACTTCCTCCATAACAGCGCCGTGGGTGTACCTACAACTCACGGAAAAAATAATGGAACTCTCTCCCTAACAGCGCCGTTGGTGTACCTACACCACACGGACAAAATCCTGGAACACCCTCCCTTAGAGCGCTGTGGGTGTACCTACAACTCACAGACAAAATCCAGGGACACCCTCCCTAACAGCGCCGTGGTGTACCTACACCAAACGGACAAAATCCTGGAACTCCCTCCCTAACAGCGCCATGGGTGTACCTACACCACACGGACAAAATCCCGGAACTCCCTCCCTAACCGCGCCGTGGGTGCACCTACACCACACGGACAAAATCCCGGAACTCCCTCCCTAACCGCGCTGTGTGTGTACCTAGACCACACGGACAAAATCCTGGAACTCCCTCCCTAACAGCGCCGTGGGTGTACCTACAACTCACCGAAAAAATAATGGAACTCTCTCCATATCAGCGCCGCGGGTGTACCTACACCACACGGACAAAATACTGGACCTCCCTCCCTAACAGCGCCTTGGGTGTACCTACATCACACGGACAAAAGCCTTGAACTCCCTCCCTAACAGCACCGTGGGTGTACCTGCACCAAACGGACAAAATCCTGGAAGTCCCTCCCTAACAGTGCCGTGGGTGTACCTACAACTCACGGACAAAATCCTGGAACTCCCTCTCTAAAAGCGCCGTGGGTGTACCTACACCAAACGGACAAAATCCTGGAACTCCCTCCCTAACAGTGCCTTGGGTGAACCTACACCACACCACACGGGACAGAATACTGGAACTCCCTCCCTAACAGCGCCGTGGGTGTACCTAGACCACACGGACAAAATCCTGGAACTCCCTCCCTAACAGCGCCGTGGCTGTACCTACACCACAGGGACAAAATCCTGGAACTCCCTCCCTAACAGCGCCGTGGCTGTACCGACACCACACGGACAAAATCCTGGAACTCCCTCCCTAACAGCGCCGTGGGTGTACCTACATCACACGGACAAAATCCAGGAACTCCCTCCCTAACAGCGCCGTGGGTGTACCTACATCACACGGACAAAATCCTGGAACACCCTCACTAACAGCGCCGTGGGTGTACCGAGACCACACGGAAAAAATCCTGGAACTTCCTCCCTAACAGCGCCGTGGGTGTACCTACAACTCACGGAAAAAATAATGGAGCTCTCTCCCTGTCAGCACCGCGGGTGTACCAACATCACACGGACAAAATCCTGGAACTCCCTCCTTAACAGTGCCGTGGCTGTGCCTACACCACACAGACAAAATCCTGGTACACCCTCCCTGACAGCGCCGTGGGTGTACCTACACCAACGGACAAAATCCTGGAACTCGCTCCCTAACAGCGCCGTGGGTGTACCTACAACTCAAGAACAAAATCCTGGAACTCCCTCCCTAACAGCGCCGTGGGTGTACCGACACAACACGGGACAAAATCCTGTAACTCCCTCCATAACTGCGCCGTGGGTGTACCTACACCACACGGACAAAATCCTGGAACTCCCTCCCTAACAGCACCGCGGGTGTACCTACACCACACGGACAAAATCCTGGAACTCCCTCCCTAACAGCGCAGTGGGTGTACCTACACCACAGGGACAAAATCCTAGAACTCCCTCCCTAACAGCGCCGTGGGTCTACCTGCACCACACAGACAAAATCCTGGAACTCCCTCCCTAACAGCGCCGTGGGTGTTCCTACAACTCAGCGACAAAATCCAGGAACTCCCTCCCTAACAGCGCCATGGGTGTACCTACAACTCACGGAAAAAATAATGGACCTCTCTCCCTAACAGCGCCGCGGGTGTACCTACACCACACGGACAAAATCCTGGAACTCCCTCCCTAAGAGCGCCGTGGGTGTACGTACAACTCAAGGACAAAATCCCGGAAGTCCCTCCCTAACAGCGCCATGGGTGTACCTACATCACACGGACAAAATACCAGAACTCCCTCCCTTACAGCGCCGTGGGTGTACCTAGACCACACGGACAAAATCCTGGAACGTCCTCCCTAACAGCGCCGTGGGTGTACTTACATCACACGGACAAAATCGTGGAACTCCCTCCCTAACAGCTCCGTGGGTGTACCTACACCACACAGACAAATTCCTGGAACTCCCTCCCTAACAGCGCCGTGTGTGTACCTACACTACACAGACAAAATCCTGGAACTGCCTCCCTAACAGCGCCGTGGGTGTACCTACACCACACGGACAAAATCCTGGAACTCCCTCCCTAACAGCGCCGTGGGTGTACCTACACCACACAGACAAAATCCGGGAACTCCCTCCCTAACAGCGCCGCGGGTGTACCTAGACCACACGGACAAAATCCTGGAACTTCCTCCCTAACAGCGCCGTGGGTGTACCTACAACTCACGGAAAAAATAATGGAACTCTCTCCCTATCAACGCCGCGGGTGTGCCTACACCACACAGACAAAATCCTGGAACTCCCTCCCTAACCGCGCCGTGGGTGTACCTACAACTCACGGACAAAATCCCGGGACTCCCTCCCTAACAGCGCCGTGGGTGTACCTACACCACACGGACAAAGTCCTGGAACTCCCTCCCTAACAGCGCCATGGGTGTACCTACACCACACGGACAAAATCCCGGAACTCCCTCCCTAACCGCGCCGTGGGTGTACCTAGACCACACGGACAAAATCCTGGAACTCCCTCCCTAACAGCGCCGTGGGTGTTCCTACAACTCACGGAAAAAATAATGGAACTCTCTCCCTATCAGCGCCACGGGTGTACGTACACCACACGGACAAAATCCTGGAACTCCCTCCTTAACAGTGCCGTGGGTGTCCCTACACCACACAGACAAAATCCTGGAAAACCCTCCAAGACAGCGCCGTGGGTGTACCTGCACCAAACGGACAAAATCCTGGAACTACCTCACTAACAGTGCCGTGGGTGTACCTACAACTCACGGACAAAATCCTGGAACTCCCTCTCTAACAGCGCTGTGGGTGTACCTACACCAAACGGACAAAATCCTGGAACTCCCTCCCTAACAGTGCCGTGGGTGTACCTACACCACACCACACGGGACAGAATCCTGGAACTCCCTCCCTAACAGTGCCGTGGGTGTACCTACACCACACGGACAAAATCCTGGAACTCCCTCCCTAACAGCGCCGTGGCTGTACCTACACCACAGGGACAAAATCCTGGAACTCCCTCCCTAAAAGCGCCGTGGCTGTACCGACACCACACGGGCAAAATCCTGGAACTCCCTTCCTAACAGCGCCGTGGGTGTACCTACATCACACGGACAAAATCGTGGAACTCCCTCCCTAACAGCGCCGTGGGTGTACCTACACCACACAGACAAAATCCTGGAACTCCCTCCCTAACAGCGCCGTGTGTGTACCTACCCTACACGGACAAAATCCTGGAACTCCCTCCCTAACAGCGCTGTGGGTGTACCTACACCACACGGACAAAATCCTGGAACTCCCTCCCTAACAGCGCCGTGTGTGTACCTACAACGCACGGAAAAAATAATGGAACTCTATCCCAAACAGCGCCGCGGGTGTACCTACACCACACGGACAAAATCCTGGAACTACCTCCCTAACAGCGCCGTGGGTGTACCTAGACCACACGGACAAAATCCTGGAACACCCTCCCTAACAGCGCCGTGGGTGTACCTACCACTCACGGAAAAAATAATGGAGATCTCTCCCTATCAGCACCGCTGGTGTACCAACACCACACGGACAAAATAATGGAACTCCCTCCTTAACATTGCCGTGGCTGTACCTACACCACACAGACAAAATCCTGGAACACCCTCCCTGACAGCGCCGTGGGTGTACCTACACCAACGGACAAATCCTGGAACTCCCTCCTTAACAGCGCCGTGGGTGTACCTACAACTCACGGACAAAATCCTGGAACTCCCTCCTTAACTGCGCCGTGGGTGTAGCTACACCACACGGACAAAATCCTGGAACTCCCTCCCTAACAGCACCGCGGGTGTACCTACACCACACGGACAAAATCCTGGAACTCCCTCCCTAACAGCGCCATGGGTGTACCTACACCACACAGACAAAATCCTAGAACTCCCTCCCTAACAGCGCCGTGGGTGTACCTACACCACACAGACAAAATCCTGGAACACACTCCCTAACAGCGCCGTGGGTGTACCTACACTAAACGGACAAAATCCTGGAACTCCCTCCCTAACAGCACCGTGGGTGTACCTACACCACACGGGACAAAATCCTGGAACTCCCTCTCTAACAGCGCCGTGGGTGTAGCTACACCACACGGACAAAATCCTGGAACTCACTCCTTAACAGTGCCCTGGGTGTACCTACACCACACAGACAAAATCCTGGAACAGCCTCCCTAACAGCGCCGTGGGTGTACCTACACCAAACGGACAAAATCCTGGAACTCCCTCCCTAACAGTGCCGTGGGTGTACCTACACCACACGGGACAAAATCCTGGACCTCCCTCCCTAACAGCGCCGTGGGTGTACCTACATCACACGGACAAAATCCTGGAACTCCCTCCCTAACAGCGCCTTGGGTGTACCTACATCACACGGACAAAAGCCTTGAACTCCCTCCCTAACAGCACCGTGGGTGTACCTACACCACAGGGACAAAATCCTGGAACTCCCTCCCTAACAGCGCCGTGTCTGTACTTACACCACACGGACAAAATCCTGGAACTCCCTCCCTAACAGCGCCGTGGGTGTACCTACACCACACGGACAAAATCCTGGAACTCCCTCCCTAACCGCGCCGTGGGTGTACCTAGACCACACGGACAAAATCCTGGAACTTCCTCCCTAACAGCGCCGTGGGTGTACCTACAACTCACGGAAAAAATAATGGAACTCTCTCCCTATCAACGCCGCGGGTGTGCCTACACCAGACAGACAAAATCCTGGAACTCCCTCCCTAACCGCGCCGTGGGTGTACCTACAACTCACGGACAAAATCCCGGGACTCCCTCCCTAACAGCGCCGTGGGTGTACCTACACCACACGGACAAAATCCTGGAACTCCCTCCCTAACAGCGCCATGGGTGTACCTACACCACACGGACAAAATCCCGGAACTCCATCCCTAACCGCGCCGTGGGTGTACCTAGACCACACGGACAAAATCCTGGAACTCCCTCCCTAACAGCGCCGTGGGTGTTCCTACAACTCACGGAAAAAATAATGGAACTCTCTCCCTATCAGCGCCGCGGGTGTACCTACACCACACGGACAAAATCCTGGAACTCCCTCCTTAACAGTGCCGTGGGTGTACCTACACCACACAGACAAAATCCTGGAAAACCCTCCAAGACAGCGCCGTGGGGATACCTGCACCAAACGGACAAAATCCTGGAACTACCTCCCGAACAGTGCCGTGGGTGTACCTACAACTCACGGACAAAATCCTGGAACTCCCTCTCTAACAGCGCCGTGGGTGTACCTACACCAAACGGACAAAATCCTGGAACTCCCTCCCTAACAGTGCCGTGGGTGTACCTACACCACACCACACGGGACAGAATCCTGGAACTCCCTCGCTAACAGCGCCATGGGTGTACCTACAACTCACGGAAAAAATAATGGAACTCTCTCCCTAACAGCGCCGCGGGTGTACCTACACCACACGGACAAAATCCTGGAACTCCCTCCCTAAGAGCGCCGTGGGTGTACGTACAACTCAAGGACAAAATCCCGGAAGTCCCTCCCTAACAGCGCCATGGGTGTACCTACACCACACGGACAAAATACCGGAACTCCCTCCCTTACATCGCCGTGGGTGTACCTAGACCACACGGACAAAATCCTGGAACGTCCTCCCTCACAGCGCCGTGGGTGTACCTACACCACACGGACAAAATCCTGGAACTTCCTTCCTAACAGCGCCGTGGGTGTACCTACACCAACGGACAAAATCCTGGAACTCCCTCCATAACAGTGCCATGGGTGTACCTACAACTCACGGACAAAATCCTGGAACTCCCTCCCTAACAGCGCCGTGGGTGTACCTACACCAAACGGACAAAATCCTGGAACTCCTTCCCTAACAGCGCCGTGGGTGTACCTACACAACACGGGACAAAATCCTGGAACTCCCTCCCTACCAGCGCCGTGTGTGCACCTACACCACACAGACAAAATCCTGGAACTCCCTCCCTAACAGCGCCGTGGGTGTACCTACAACTCACGGAAAAAATAATGGAACTCTCTCCCTAACAGCGCCGCGGGTGTACCTACACCACACGGACAAAATCCTGGAACTCACTCCTTAACAGTGCGTGGGTGTACCTACACCACACAGACAAAATCCTGGAACAGCCTCCCTAACAGCGCCGTGGGTGTACCTACATCACACGGACAAAATCCTGGAACTCCCTCCCTAACAGCGCCTTGGGTGTACCTACATCACACGGACAAAAGCCTTGAACTCCCTCCCTAACAGCACCGTGGGTGTACCTACACCACAGGGACAAAATCCTGGAACTCCCTCCCTAACAGCGCCGTGTCTGTACTTACACCACACGGACAAAATCCTGGAACTCCCTCCCTAACAGCGCCGTGGGTGTACCTACACCACACGGACAAAATCCTGGAACTCCCTCCCTAACCGCGCCGTGGGTGTACCTAGACCACACGGACAAAATCCTGGAACTTCCTCCCTAACAGCGCCGTGGGTGTACCTACAACTCACGGAAAAAATAATGGAACTCTCTCCCTATCAACGCCGCGGGTGTGCCTACACCACACAGACAAAATCCTGGAACTCCCTCCCTAACCGCGCCGTGGGTGTACCTACAACTCACGGACAAAATCCCGGGACTCCCTCCCTAACAGCGCCGTGGGTGTACCTACACCACACGGACAAAGTCCTGGAACTCCCTCCCTAACAGCGCCATGGGTGTACCTACACCACACGGACAAAATCCCGGAACTCCCTCCCTAACCGCGCCGTGGGTGTACCTAGACCACACGGACAAAATCCTGGAACTCCCTCCCTAACAGCGCCGTGGGTGTTCCTACAACTCACGGAAAAAATAATGGAACTCTCTCCCTATCAGCGCCACGGGTGTACGTACACCACACGGACAAAATCCTGGAACTCCCTCCTTAACAGTGCCGTGGGTGTCCCTACACCACACAGACAAAATCCTGGAAAACCCTCCAAGACAGCGCCGTGGGTGTACCTGCACCAAACGGACAAAATCCTGGAACTCCCTCTCTAACAGCGCTGTGGGTGTACCTACACCAAACGGACAAAATCCTGGAACTCCCTCCCTAACAGTGCCGTGGGTGTACCTACACCACACCACACGGGACAGAATCCTGGAACTCCCTCCCTAACAGTGCCGTGGGTGTACCTACACCACACGGACAAAATCCTGGAACTCCCTCCCTAACAGCGCCGTGGCTGTACCTACACCACAGGGACAAAATCCTGGAACTCCCTCCCTAAAAGCGCCGTGGCTGTACCGACACCACACGGGCAAAATCCTGGAACTCCCTTCCTAACAGCGCCGTGGGTGTACCTACATCACACGGACAAAATCGTGGAACTCCCTCCCTAACAGCGCCGTGGGTGTACCTACACCACACAGACAAAATCCTGGAACTCCCTCCCTAACAGCGCCGTGTGTGTACCTACCCTACACGGACAAAATCCTGGAACTCCCTCCCTAACAGCGCTGTGGGTGTACCTACACCACACGGACAAAATCCTGGAACTCCCTCCCTAACAGCGCCGTGTGTGTACCTACAACGCACGGAAAAAATAATGGAACTCTATCCCAAACAGCGCCGCGGGTGTACCTACACCACACGGACAAAATCCTGGAACTACCTCCCTAATAGCGCCGTGGGTGTACCTAGACCACACGGACAAAATCCTGGAACACCCTCCCTAACAGCGCCGTGGGTGTACCTACCACTCACGGAAAAAATAATGGAGATCTCTCCCTATCAGCACTGCTGGTGTACCAACACCACACGGACAAAATAATGGAACTCCCTCCTTAACATTGCCGTGGCTGTACCTACACCACACAGACAAAATCCTGGAACACCCTCCCTGACAGCGCCGTGGGTGTACCTACACCAACGGACAAATCCTGGAACTCCCTCCTTAACAGCGCCGTGGGTGTACCTACAACTCACGGACAAAATCCTGGAACTCCCTCCTTAACTGCGCCGTGGGTGTAGCTACACCACACGGACAAAATCCTGGAACTCCCTCCCTAACAGCACCGCGGGTGTACCTACACCACACGGACAAAATCCTGGAACTCCCTCCCTAACAGCGCCATGGGTGTACCTACACCACAGGGACAAAATCCTAGAACTCCCTCCCTAACAGCGCCGTGGGTGTACCTACACCACACAGACAAAATCCTGGAACACACTCCCTAACAGCGCCGTGGGTGTACCTACACTAAACGGACAAAATCCTGGAACTCCCTCCCTAACAGCACCGTGGGTGTACCTACACCACACGGGACAAAATCCTGGAACTCCCTCTCTAACAGCGCCGTGGGTGTAGCTACACCACACGGACAAAATCTTGGAACTCCCTCCCTACCAGCGCCGTGTGTGCACCTACACCACACAGACAAAATCCTGGAACTCCCTCCCTAACAGCGCCGTGGGTGTACCAACATCACACGGACAAAATCCTGGAACTCCCTCCCTAACAGCGCCGTGTCTGTACTTACACCACACGGACAAATTCCTGGAACTCCCTCCCTAACAGCGCCGTGGGTGTACCTAGACCACACGGACAAAATCCTGGAACTTCCTCCCTAACAGCGCCGTGGGTGTACCTACAACTCACGGAAAAAATAATGCAACTCTCTCCCTATCAGCGCCGCAGGTGTACCAACACCACACGGACAAAATCCTGGAACTCCCTCCTTAACAGTGCCGTGGCTGTACCTACACCACACAGACAAAATCCTGGAACTCCCTCCCTAACAGCGCCGTGGGTGTACCTACATCACACGGACAAAATCCTGGAACTCCCTCTCTAACAGCGCCGTGGGTGAACCTACACCAAACGGACAAAATCCTGGAACTCCCTCCCTAACAGTGCCGTGGGTGTACCTACACCACACCACACGGGACAGAATCCTGGAACTCCCTCCCTAACAGTGCCGTGGGAGTACCTACAGCACACAGACAAAATCCTGGAACACACTCCCTAACAGCGCCGTGGGTGTACCTACACCACACAGACAAAATCCTGGAACTCCCTCCCAAACAGCGCCCTGTGTGTACCTACACTACACGGACAAAATCCTGGAACTCCCTCCCTAACAGCGCCGTGGGTGTACCTACACCACACGGACAAAATCCTGGAACTCCCTCCCTAACAGCGCCGTGTGTGTACCTACACCACACGGACAAAATCCGGGAACTCCCTCCCTAACAGCGCCGTGGGTGTACCTACAACGCACGGAAAAAATAATGGAACTCTATCCCTAACAGCGCCGCGGGTGTACCTACACCACACGGACAAAATCCTGGAACTCCCTCCCTAACAGCGCCGTGTGTGTACCTACACCACACGGACAAAATCCGGGAACTCCCTCCCTAACAGCGCCGTGGGTGTACCTACAACGCACGGAAAAAATAATGGAACTCTATCCCTAACAGCGCCGCGGGTGTACCTACACCACACGGACAAAATCCTGGAACTACCTCCCTAACAGCGCCGTGGGTGTACCTAGACCACACGGACAAAATCCTGGAACACCCTCCCTAACAGCGCCGTGGGTGTAGCTACACCACACGGACAAAATCCTGGAACTCCCTCCCTAACAGCACCGCGGGTGTACCTACACCACACGGACAAAATCCTGGAACTCCCTCCCTAACAGCGCCATGGGTGTACCTACACCACAGGGACAAAATCCTAGAACTCCCTCCCTAACAGCGCCGTGGGTGTACCTACACCACACAGACAAAATCCTGGAACACACTCCCTAACAGCGCCGTGGGTGTACCTACACTAAACGGACAAAATCCTGGAACTCCCTCCCTAACAGCACCGTGGGTGTACCTACACCACACGGGACAAAATCCTGGAACTCCCTCTCTAACAGCGCCGTGGGTGTAGCTACACCACACGGACAAAATCTTGGAACTCCCTCCCTACCAGCGCCGTGTGTGCACCTACACCACACAGACAAAATCCTGGAACTCCCTCCCTAACAGCGCCGTGGGTGTACCAACATCACACGGACAAAATCCTGGAACTCCCTCCCTAACAGCGCCGTGTCTGTACTTACACCACACGGACAAATTCCGGAACTCCCTCCCTAACAGCGCCGTGGGTGTACCTAGACCACACGGACAAAATCCTGGAACTTCCTCCCTAACAGCGCCGTGGGTGTACCTACAACTCACGGAAAAAATAATGCAACTCTCTCCCTATCAGCGCCGCAGGTGTACCAACACCACACGGACAAAATCCTGGAACTCCCTCCTTAACAGTGCCGTGGCTGTACCTACACCACACAGACAAAATCCTGGAACTCCCTCCCTAACAGCGCCGTGGGTGTACCTACATCACACGGACAAAATCCTGGAACTCCCTCTCTAACAGCGCCGTGGGTGAACCTACACCAAACGGACAAAATCCTGGAACTCCCTCCCTAACAGTGCCGTGGGTGTACCTACACCACACCACACGGGACAGAATCCTGGAACTCCCTCCTAACAGTGCCGTGGGAGTACCTACAGCACACAGACAAAATCCTGGAACACACTCCCTAACAGCGCCGTGGGTGTACCTACACCACACAGACAAAATCCTGGAACTCCCTCCCAAACAGCGCCCTGTGTGTACCTACACTACACGGACAAAATCCTGGAACTCCCTCCCTAACAGCGCCGTGGGTGTACCTACACCACACGGACAAAATCCTGGAACTCCCTCCCTAACAGCGCCGTGTGTGTACCTACACCACACGGACAAAATCCGGGAACTCCCTCCCTAACAGCGCCGTGGGTGTACCTACAACGCACGGAAAAAATAATGGAACTCTATCCCTAACAGCGCCGCGGGTGTACCTACACCACACGGACAAAATCCTGGAACTCCCTCCCTAACAGCGCCGTGTGTGTACCTACACCACACGGACAAAATCCGGGAACTCCCTCCCTAACAGCGCCGTGGGTGTACCTACAACGCACGGAAAAAATAATGGAACTCTATCCCTAACAGCGCCGCGGGTGTACCTACACCACACGGACAAAATCCTGGAACTACCTCCCTAACAGCGCCGTGGGTGTACCTAGACCACACGGACAAAATCCTGGAACACCCTCCCTAACAGCGCCGTGGGTGTACCTACAACTCACGTAAAAAATAATGGAGATCTCTCCCTATCAGCACCGCTGGTGTACCAACACCACACGGACAAAATAATGGAACTCCCTCCTTAACATTGCCGTGGCTGTACCTACACCACACAGACAAAATCCTGGAACACCCTCCCTGACAGCGCCGTGGGTGTACCTACACCAACGGACAAAATCCTGGAACTCCCTCCTTAACTGCGCCGTGGGTGTACCTACACCACACGGACAAAATCCTGGAACTTCCTCCCTAACAGCACCGCGGGTGTACCTACACCACACGGACAAAATCCTGGAACTCCCTCCCTAACAGCGCCATGGGTGTACCTACACCACAGGGACAAAATCCTAGAACTCCCTCCCTAACAGCGCCGTGGGTGTACCTACACCACACAGACAAAATCCTGGAACACACTCCCTAACAGCGCCATGGGTGTACCTACACCACACGGACGAAATCCTGGAACTCCCTCCCTAACAGCGCCGTGGGTGTACCTACACTAAACGGACAAAATCCTGGAACTCCCTCCCTAATAGCACCGTGGGTGTACCTACACCACACGGGACAAAATCCTGGAACTCCCTCTCTAACAGCGCCGTGGGTGTAGCTACACCACACGGACAAAATCTTGGAACTCCCTCCCTACCAGCGCCGTGTGTGCACCTACACCACACAGACAAAATCCTGGAACTCCCTCCCTAACAGCGCCGTGGGTGTACCTACATCACACGGACAAAATCCTGGAACTCCCTCCCTAACAGCGCCGTGTCTGTACTTACACCACACGGACAAAATCCTGGAACTCCCTCCCTAACAGCGCCGTGGGTGTACCTAGACCACACGGACAAAATCCTGGAACTTCCTCCCTAACAGCGCCGTGGGTGTACCTACAACTCACGGAAAAAATAATGCAACTCTCTCCCTATCAGCGCCGCAGGTGTACCAACACCACACGGACAAAATCCTGGAACTCCCTCCTTAACAGTGCCGTGGCTGTACCTACACCACACAGACAAAATCCTGGAACTCCCTCCCTAACAGCGCCGTGGGTGTACCTACATCACACGGACAAAATCCTGGAACTCCCTCCCTAACAGCGCCGTGTCTGTACTTACACCACACGGACAAAATCCTGGAACTCCCTCCCTAACAGCGCCGTGGGTGTACCTAGACCACACGGACAAAATCCTGGAACTTCCTCCCTAACAGCGCCGTGGGTGTACCTACAACTCACGGAAAAAATAATGCAACTCTCTCCCTATCAGCGCCGCAGGTATACCAACACCACACGGACAAAATCCTGGAACTCCATCCTTAACAGTGCCGTGGCTGTACCTACAACACACAGACAAAATCCTGGAACACCCTCGCTGACAGCGCCGTGGGTGTACCTACACCAAAGGACAAAATACTGGAACTCCCTCCTTAACAGCGCCGTGGGTGTACCTACAACTCACGGACAAAATCCTGGAACTCCCTCCCTAACAACGCCGTGGGTGTACCTACACCAAACGGACAAAATCCTGGAACTCCCTCCCTAACAGCGCCCTGGGTGTACCTACACAACACGGGACAAAATCCTGGAACTCCCTCCCTAACTGCGCCGTGGGTGTACCTACACCACACGGACAAAATCCTGGAACTCCCTCCCTAACAGCACCGCGGGTGTACCTACTCCACAGGGACAAAATCCTGGAACTCCCTCCCTAACAGCGCCGTGGGTGTTCCTACAACTCACGGAAAAAATAATGGAACTCTCTCCCTATCAGCGCCGCGGGTGTACCTACACCACACGGACAAAATCCTGGAACTCCCTCCTTAACAGCACCGTGGGTGTACCTACACCACACGGACAAAATCCTGGAACTCCCTCCCTAACAGCGGCGTGTCTGTACTTACACCACACGGACAAAATCCTGGAACTCCCTCCCTAACAGCGCCGTGTATGTACCTACAACTCACGGACAAAATCCTGGAACTCCCTCCCTAACAGCGCCGTGGGTGTACCTACAACACACGGGACAAAATCCTGGAACTCCCTCCCTAACAGCGCCGTGGGTGTACCTATAACACAGGGACAAAATCCTGGAACTCCCTAACAGCGCCGTGGGTGTACCTACAGCACATGGACAAAATCACGGAACTCCCTCCCTAACAGCGCCGTGGGTGTACCTACACCACACGGACAAAATCCCGGAACTCCCTCCCTAACAGCGCCGTGGGTGTACCTACACCACACGGACAAAATCTTGGAACTCCCTCCCTTACAGCGCCGTGGGTGTACCTACACCACACGGACAAAATCCTGGAACTCCCTCCCTAACAGCGCCGTGGGTGTACCTACACCACCCGGACAAAATCCTGGAACTCCCTCCCTAACAGCGCTGTGGGTGTACCTACACCACACGGACAAAATCCTGTCACTCCCTCCCTCACAGCGCCGTGAGCGTACCTACACCACACGGACAAAATCCTGGAACTCCCTCCCTAACAGCGCCGTGGGTGTACCTACACCACACGGACAAAATCCTGGAACTCCCTCCCGAACAGCGCCGTGGGTGTACCTACACCATACAGACAAAATCCTGGACCTCCCTCCCTAACAGCGCCGTGGGTGTACCTACATCACACGGACAGAATCCTGGAACTCCCTCCCTAACAGCGCCTTGGGTGTACCTACACCACACGGACAAAAGCCTTGAACTCCCTCCCTAACAGCACCGTGGGTGTACCTACACCACACGGACAAAATCCTGGAACTCCCTCCCTAACAGCGCCGTGTCTGTACTTACACCAAACGGACAAAATCCTGGAACTCCCTCCCTAACCGTGCCGTGGGTGTACCTAGACCACACGGACAAGATCCTGGAACTTCCTCCATAACAGCGCCGTGGGTGTACCTACAACTCACGGAAAAAATAATGGAACTCTCTCCCTAACAGCGCCGTTGGTGTACCTACACCACACGGACAAAATCCTGGAACACCCTCCCTTAGAGCGCTGTGGGTGTACCTACAACTCACAGACAAAATCCAGGGACACCCTCCCTAACAGCGCCGTGGTGTACCTACACCAAACGGACAAAATCCTGGAACTCCCTCCCTAACAGCGCCATGGGTGTACCTACACCACACGGACAAAATCCCGGAACTCCCTCCCTAACCGCGCCGTGGGTGCACCTACACCACACGGACAAAATCCCGGAACTCCCTCCCTAACCGCGCTGTGTGTGTACCTAGACCACACGGACAAAATCCTGGAACTCCCTCCCTAACAGCGCCGTGGGTGTACCTACAACTCACCGAAAAAATAATGGAACTCTCTCCATATCAGCGCCGCGGGTGTACCTACACCACACGGACAAAATACTGGACCTCCCTCCCTAACAGCGCCTTGGGTGTACCTACATCACACGGACAAAAGCCTTGAACTCCCTCCCTAACAGCACCGTGGGTGTACCTGCACCAAACGGACAAAATCCTGGAAGTCCCTCCCTAACAGTGCCGTGGGTGTACCTACAACTCACGGACAAAATCCTGGAACTCCCTCTCTAAAAGCGCCGTGGGTGTACCTACACCAAACGGACAAAATCCTGGAACTCCCTCCCTAACAGTGCCTTGGGTGAACCTACACCACACCACACGGGACAGAATACTGGAACTCCCTCCCTAACAGCGCCGTGGGTGTACCTAGACCACACGGACAAAATCCTGGAACTCCCTCCCTAACAGCGCCGTGGCTGTACCTACACCACAGGGACAAAATCCTGGAACTCCCTCCCTAACAGCGCCGTGGCTGTACCGACACCACACGGACAAAATCCTGGAACTCCCTCCCTAACAGCGCCGTGGGTGTACCTACATCACACGGACAAAATCCAGGAACTCCCTCCCTAACAGCGCCGTGGGTGTACCTACATCACACGGACAAAATCCTGGAACACCCTCACTAACAGCGCCGTGGGTGTACCGAGACCACACGGAAAAAATCCTGGAACTTCCTCCCTAACAGCGCCGTGGGTGTACCTACAACTCACGGAAAAAATAATGGAGCTCTCTCCCTGTCAGCACCGCGGGTGTACCAACATCACACGGACAAAATCCTGGAACTCCCTCCTTAACAGTGCCGTGGCTGTACCTACACCACACAGACAAAATCCTGGTACACCCTCCCTGACAGCGCCGTGGGTGTACCTACACCAACGGACAAAATCCTGGAACTCGCTCCCTAACAGCGCCGTGGGTGTACCTACAACTCAAGAACAAAATCCTGGAACTCCCTCCCTAACAGCGCCGTGGGTGTACCGACACAACACGGGACAAAATCCTGTAACTCCCTCCATAACTGCGCCGTGGGTGTACCTACACCACACGGACAAAATCCTGGAACTCCCTCCCTAACAGCACCGCGGGTGTACCTACACCACACGGACAAAATCCTGGAACTCCCTCCCTAACAGCGCGGTGGGTGTACCTACACCACAGGGACAAAATCCTAGAACTCCCTCCCTAACAGCGCCGTGGGTCTACCTGCACCACACAGACAAAATCCTGGAACTCCCTCCCTAACAGCGCCGTGGGTGTTCCTACAACTCAGCGACAAAATCCAGGAACTCCCTCCCTAACAGCGCCATGGGTGTACCTACAACTCACGGAAAAAATAATGGACCTCTCTCCCTAACAGCGCCGCGGGTGTACCTACACCACACGGACAAAATCCTGGAACTCCCTCCCTAAGAGCGCCGTAGGTGTACGTACAACTCAAGGACAAAATCCCGGAAGTCCCTCCCTAACAGCGCCATGGGTGTACCTACACCACACGGACAAAATACCAGAACTCCCTCCCTTACAGCGCCGTGGGTGTACCTAGACCACACGGACAAAATCCTGGAACGTCCTCCCTAACAGCGCCGTGGGTGTACCTACATCACACGGACAAAATCGTGGAACTCCCTCCCTAACAGCTCCGTGGGTGTACCTACACCACACAGACAAAATCCTGGAACTGCCTCCCTAACAGCGCCGTGGGTGTACCTACACCACACGGACAAAATCCTGGAACTCCCTCCCTAACAGCGCCGTGGGTGTACCTACACCACACAGACAAAATCCGGGAACTCCCTCCCTAACAGCGCCGCGGGTGTACCTAGACCACACGGACAAAATCCTGGAACTTCCTCCCTAACAGCGCCGTGGGTGTACCTACAACTCACGGAAAAAATAATGGAACTCTCTCCCTATCAACGCCGCGGGTGTGCCTACACCACACAGACAAAATCCTGGAACTCCCTCCATAACCGCGCCGTGGGTGTACCTACAACTCACGGACAAAATCCCGGGACTCCCTCCCTAACAGCGCCGTGGGTGTACCTACACCACACGGACAAAGTCCTGGAACTCCCTCCCTAACAGCGCCATGGGTGTACCTACACCACACGGACAAAATCCCGGAACTCCCTCCCTAACCGCGCCGTGGGTGTACCTAGACCACACGGACAAAATCCTGGAACTCCCTCCCTAACAGCGCCGTGGGTGTTCCTACAACTCACGGAAAAAATAATGGAACTCTCTCCCTATCAGCGCCACGGGTGTACGTACACCACACGGACAAAATCCTGGAACTCCCTCCTTAACAGTGCCGTGGGTGTCCCTACACCACACAGACAAAATCCTGGAAAACCCTCCAAGACAGCGCCGTGGGTGTACCTGCACCAAACGGACAAAATCCTGGAACTACCTCACTAACAGTGCCGTGGGTGTACCTACAACTCACGGACAAAATCCTGGAACTCCCTCTCTAACAGCGCTGTGGGTGTACCTACACCAAACGGACAAAATCCTGGAACTCCCTCCCTAACAGTGCCGTGGGTGTACCTACACCACACCACACGGGACAGAATCCTGGAACTCCCTCCCTAACAGTGCCGTGGGTGTACCTACACCACACGGACAAAATCCTGGAACTCCCTCCCTAACAGCGCCGTGGCTGTACCTACACCACAGGGACAAAATCCTGGAACTCCCTCCCTAAAAGCGCCGTGGCTGTACCGACACCACACGGGCAAAATCCTGGAACTCCCTTCCTAACAGCGCCGTGGGTGTACCTACATCACACGGACAAAATCGTGGAACTCCCTCCCTAACAGCGCCGTGGGTGTACCTACACCACACAGACAAAATCCTGGAACTCCCTCCCTAACAGCGCCGTGTGTGTACCTACCCTACACGGACAAAATCCTGGAACTCCCTCCCTAACAGCGCTGTGGGTGTACCTACACCACACGGACAAAATCCTGGAACTCCCTCCCTAACAGCGCCGTGTGTGTACCTACAACGCACGGAAAAAATAATGGAACTCTATCCCAAACAGCGCCGCGGGTGTACCTACACCACACGGACAAAATCCTGGAACTACCTCCCTAACAGCGCCGTGGGTGTACCTAGACCACACGGACAAAATCCTGGAACACCCTCCCTAACAGCGCCGTGGGTGTACCTACCACTCACGGAAAAAATAATGGAGATCTCTCCCTATCAGCACCGCTGGTGTACCAACACCACACGGACAAAATAATGGAACTCCCTCCTTAACATTGCCGTGGCTGTACCTACACCACACAGACAAAATCCTGGAACACCCTCCCTGACAGCGCCGTGGGTGTACCTACACCAACGGACAAATCCTGGAACTCCCTCCTTAACAGCGCCGTGGGTGTACCTACAACTCACGGACAAAATCCTGGAACTCCCTCCTTAACTGCGCCGTGGGTGTAGCTACACCACACGGACAAAATCCTGGAACTCCCTCCCTAACAGCACCGCGGGTGTACCTACACCACACGGACAAAATCCTGGAACTCCCTCCCTAACAGCGCCATGGGTGTACCTACACCACACAGACAAAATCCTAGAACTCCCTCCCTAACAGCGCCGTGGGTGTACCTACACCACACAGACAAAATCCTGGAACACACTCCCTAACAGCGCCGTGGGTGTACCTACACTAAACGGACAAAATCCTGGAACTCCCTCCCTAACAGCACCGTGGGTGTACCTACACCACACGGGACAAAATCCTGGAACTCCCTCTCTAACAGCGCCGTGGGTGTAGCTACACCACACGGACAAAATCTTGGAACTCCCTCCCTACCAGCGCCGTGTGTGCACCTACACCACACAGACAAAATCCTGGAACTCCCTCCCTAACAGCGCCGTGGGTGTACCAACATCACACGGACAAAATCCTGGAACTCCCTCCCTAACAGCGCCGTGTCTGTACTTACACCACACGGACAAATTCCTGGAACTCCCTCCCTAACAGCGCCGTGGGTGTACCTAGACCACACGGACAAAATCCTGGAACTTCCTCCCTAACAGCGCCGTGGGTGTACCTACAACTCACGGAAAAAATAATGCAACTCTCTCCCTATCAGCGCCGCAGGTGTACCAACACCACACGGACAAAATCCTGGAACTCCCTCCTTAACAGTGCCGTGGCTGTACCTACACCACACAGACAAAATCCTGGAACTCCCTCCCTAACAGCGCCGTGGGTGTACCTACATCACACGGACAAAATCCTGGAACTCCCTCTCTAACAGCGCCGTGGGTGAACCTACACCAAACGGACAAAATCCTGGAACTCCCTCCCTAACAGTGCCGTGGGTGTACCTACACCACACCACACGGGACAGAATCCTGGAACTCCCTCCCTAACAGTGCCGTGGGTGTACCTACAGCACACAGACAAAATCCTGGAACACACTCCCTAACAGCGCCGTGGGTGTACCTACACCACACAGACAAAATCCTGGAACTCCCTCCCTAACAGCGCCGTGGCTGTACCGACACCACACGGGCAAAATCCTGGAACTCCCTTCCTAACAGCGCCGTGGGTGTACCTACATCACACGGACAAAATCGTGGAACTCCCTCCCTAACAGCGCCGTGGGTGTACCTACACCACACAGACAAAATCCTGGAACTCCCTCCCTAACAGCGCCGTGTGTGTACCTACCCTACACGGACAAAATCCTGGAACTCCCTCCCTAACAGCGCTGTGGGTGTACCTACACCACACGGACAAAATCCTGGAACTCCCTCCCTAACAGCGCCGTGTGTGTACCTACAACGCACGGAAAAAATAATGGAACTCTATCCCAAACAGCGCCGCGGGTGTACCTACACCACACGGACAAAATCCTGGAACTACCTCCCTAACAGCGCCGTGGGTGTACCTAGACCACACGGACAAAATCCTGGAACACCCTCCCTAACAGCGCCGTGGGTGTACCTACCACTCACGGAAAAAATAATGGAGATCTCTCCCTATCAGCACCGCTGGTGTACCAACACCACACGGACAAAATAATGGAACTCCCTCCTTAACATTGCCGTGGCTGTACCTACACCACACAGACAAAATCCTGGAACACCCTCCCTGACAGCGCCGTGGGTGTACCTACACCAACGGACAAATCCTGGAACTCCCTCCTTAACAGCGCCGTGGGTGTACCTACAACTCACGGACAAAATCCTGGAACTCCCTCCTTAACTGCGCCGTGGGTGTAGCTACACCACACGGACAAAATCCTGGAACTCCCTCCCTAACAGCACCGCGGGTGTACCTACACCACACGGACAAAATCCTGGAACTCCCTCCCTAACAGCGCCATGGGTGTACCTACACCACAGGGACAAAATCCTAGAACTCCCTCCCTAACAGCGCCGTGGGTGTACCTACACCACACAGACAAAATCCTGGAACACACTCCCTAACAGCGCCGTGGGTGTACCTACACTAAACGGACAAAATCCTGGAACTCCCTCCCTACCAGCGCCGTGTGTGCACCTACACCACACAGACAAAATCCTGGAACTCCCTCCCTAACAGCGCCGTGGGTGTACCAACATCACACGGACAAAATCCTGGAACTCCCTCCCTAACAGCGCCGTGTCTGTACTTACACCACACGGACAAATTCCTGGAACTCCCTCCCTAACAGCGCCGTGGGTGTACCTAGACCACACGGACAAAATCCTGGAACTTCCTCCCTAACAGCGCCGTGGGTGTACCTACAACTCACGGAAAAAATAATGCAACTCTCTCCCTATCAGCGCCGCAGGTGTACCAACACCACACGGACAAAATCCTGGAACTCCCTCCTTAACAGTGCCGTGGCTGTACCTACACCACACAGACAAAATCCTGGAACTCCCTCCCTAACAGCGCCGTGGGTGTACCTACATCACACGGACAAAATCCTGGAACTCCCTCTCTAACAGCGCCGTGGGTGAACCTACACCAAACGGACAAAATCCTGGAACTCCCTCCCTAACAGTGCCGTGGGTGTACCTACACCACACCACACGGGACAGAATCCTGGAACTCCCTCCCTAACAGTGCCGTGGGTGTACCTACAGCACACAGACAAAATCCTGGAACACACTCCCTAACAGCGCCGTGGGTGTACCTACACCACACAGACAAAATCCTGGAACTCCCTCCCTAACAGCGCCCTGTGTGTACCTACACTACACGGACAAAATCCTGGAACTCCCTCCCTAACAGCGCCGTGGGTGTACCTACACCACACGGACAAAATCCTGGAACTCCCTCCCTAACAGCGCCGTGTGTGTACCTACACCACACGGACAAAATCCGGGAACTCCCTCCCTAACAGCGCCGTGGGTGTACCTACAACGCACGGAAAAAATAATGGAACTCTATCCCTAACAGCGCCGCGGGTGTACCTACACCACACGGACAAAATCCTGGAACTACCTCCCTAACAGCGCCGTGGGTGTACCTAGACCACACGGACAAAATCCTGGAACACCCTCCCTAACAGCGCCGTGGGTGTACCTACAACTCACGGAAAAAATAATGGAGATCTCTCCCTATCAGCACCGCTGGTGTACCAACACCACACGGACAAAATAATGGAACTCCCTCCTTAACATTGCCGTGGCTGTACCTACACCACACAGACAAAATCCTGGAACACCCTCCCTGACAGCGCCGTGGGTGTACCTACACCAACGGACAAAATCCTGGAACTCCCTCCTTAACTGCGCCGTGGGTGTACCTACACCACACGGACAAAATCCTGGAACTTCCTCCCTAACAGCACCGCGGGTGTACCTACACCACACGGACAAAATCCTGGAACTCCCTCCCTAACAGCGCCATGGGTGTACCTACACCACAGGGACAAAATCCTAGAACTCCCTCCCTAACAGCGCCGTGGGTGTACCTACACCACACAGACAAAATCCTGGAACACACTCCCTAACAGCGCCATGGGTGTACCTACACCACACGGACGAAATCCTGGAACTCCCTCCCTAACAGCGCCGTGGGTGTACCTACACTAAACGGACAAAATCCTGGAACTCCCTCCCTAATAGCACCGTGGGTGTACCTACACCACACGGGACAAAATCCTGGAACTCCATCTCTAACAACGCCGTGGGTGTAGCTACACCACACGGACAAAATCTTGGAACTCCCTCCCTACCAGCGCCGTGTGTGCACCTACACCACACAGACAAAATCCTGGAACTCCCTCCCTAACAGCGCCGTGGGTGTACCTACATCACACGGACAAAATCCTGGAACTCCCTCCCTAACAGCGCCGTGTCTGTACTTACACCACACGGACAAAATCCTGGAACTCCCTCCCTAACAGCGCCGTGGGTGTACCTAGACCACACGGACAAAATCCTGGAACTTCCTCCCTAACAGCGCCGTGGGTGTACCTACAACTCACGGAAAAAATAATGCAACTCTCTCCCTATCAGCGCCGCAGGTGTACCAACACCACACGGACAAAATCCTGGAACTCCCTCCTTAACAGTGCCGTGGCTGTACCTACACCACACAGACAAAATCCTGGAACTCCCTCCCTAACAGCGCCGTGGGTGTACCTACATCACACGGACAAAATCCTGGAACTCCCTCCCTTCATCGCCGTGTCTGTACTTACACCACACGGACAAAATCCTGGAACTCCCTCCCTAACAGCGCCGTGGGTGTACCTAGACCACACGGACAAAATCCTGGAACTTCCTCCCTAACAGCGCCGTGGGTGTACCTACAACTCACGGAAAAAATAATGCAACTCTCTCCCTATCAGCGCCGCAGGTATACCAACACCACACGGACAAAATCCTGGAACTCCCTCCTTAACAGTGCCGTGGCTGTACCTACAACACACAGACAAAATCCTGGAACACCCTCGCTGACAGCGCCGTGGGTGTACCTACACCAACGGACAAAATCCTGGAACTCCCTCCTTAACAGCGCCGTGGGTGTACCTACAACTCACGGACAAAATCCTGGAACTCCCTCCCTAACAACGCCGTGGGTGTACCTACACCAAACGGACAAAATCCTGGAACTCCCTCCCTAACAGCGCCCTGGGTGTACCTACACAACACGGGACAAAATCCTGGAACTCCCTCCCTAACTGCGCCGTGGGTGTACCTACACCACACGGACAAAATCCTGGAACTCCCTCCCTAACAGCACCGCGGGTGTACCTACTCCACAGGGACAAAATCCTGGAACTCCCTCCCTAACAGCGCCGTGGGTGTTCCTACAACTCACGGAAAAAATAATGGAACTCTCTCCCTATCAGCGCCGCGGGTGTACCTACACCACACGGACAAAATCCTGGAACTCCCTCCTTAACAGCACCGTGGGTGTACCTACACCACACGGACAAAATCCTGGAACTCCCTCCCTAACAGCGGCGTGTCTGTACTTACACCACACGGACAAAATCTTGGAACTCCCTCCCTTACAGCGCCGTGGGTGTACCTACACCACACGGACAAAATCCTGGAACTCCCTCCCTAACAGCACCGTGGGTGTACCTACACCACCCGGACAAAATCCTGGAACTCCCTCCCTAACAGCGCTGTGGGTGTACCTACACCACACGGACAAAATCCTGTCACTCCCTCCCTCACAGCGCCGTGAGCGTACCTACACCACACGGACAAAATCCTGGAACTCCCTCCCTAACAGCGCCGTGGGTGTACCCACACCACACGGACAAAATCCTGGAACTCCCTCCCGAACAGCGCCGTGGGTGTACCTACACCATACGGACAAAATCCTGGACCTCCCTCCCTAACAGCGCCGTGGGTGTACCTACATCACACGGACAGAATCCTGGAACTCCCTCCCTAACAGCGCCTTGGGTGTACCTACACCACACGGACAAAAGCCTTGAACTCCCTCCCTAACAGCACCGTGGGTGTACCTACACGACACGGACAAAATCCTGGAACTCCCTCCCTAACAGCGCCGTGTCTGTACTTACACCAAACGGACAAAATCCTGGAACTCCCTCCCTAACCGTGCCGTGGGTGTACCTAGACCACACGGACAAAATCCTGGAACTTCCTCCATAACAGCGCCGTGGGTGTACCTACAACTCACGGAAAAAATAATGGAACTCTCTCCCTATCAGCGCCGCGGGTGTACCTACACCACACAGACAAAATCCTGCAACTCCCTCCCTAACAGCGCCATGGGTGTACCTACAACTCACGGAAAAAATAATGGAACTCTCTCCCTAACAGCGCCGTTGGTGTACCTACACCACACGGACAAAATCCTGGAACACCCTCCCTTAGAGCGCTGTGGGTGTACCTACAACTCACAGACAAAATCCAGGGACACCCTCCCTAACAGCGCCGTGGTGTACCTACACCAAACGGACAAAATCCTGGAACTCCCTCCCTAACAGCGCCATGGGTGTACCTACACCACACGGACAAAATCCCGGAACTCCCTCCCTAACCGCGCCGTGGGTGCACCTACACCACACGGACAAAATCCCGGAACTCCCTCCCTAACCGCGCTGTGTGTGTACCTAGACCACACGGACAAAATCCTGGAACTCCCTCCCTAACAGCGCCGTGGGTGTACCTACAACTCACCGAAAAAATAATGGAACTCTCTCCATATCAGCGCCGCGGGTGTACCTACACCACACGGACAAAATACTGGACCTCCCTCCCTAACAGCGCCTTGGGTGTACCTACATCACACGGACAAAAGCCTTGAACTCCCTCCCTAACAGCACCGTGGGTGTACCTGCACCAAACGGACAAAATCCTGGAAGTCCCTCCCTAACAGTGCCGTGGGTGTACCTACAACTCACGGACAAAATCCTGGAACTCCCTCTCTAAAAGCGCCGTGGGTGTACCTACACCAAACGGACAAAATCCTGGAACTCCCTCCCTAACAGTGCCTTGGGTGAACCTACACCACACCACACGGGACAGAATACTGGAACTCCCTCCCTAACAGCGCCGTGGGTGTACCTAGACCACACGGACAAAATCCTGGAACTCCCTCCCTAACAGCGCCGTGGCTGTACCTACACCACAGGGACAAAATCCTGGAACTCCCTCCCTAACAGCGCCGTGGCTGTACCGACACCACACGGACAAAATCCTGGAACTCCCTCCCTAACAGCGCCGTGGGTGTACCTACATCACACGGACAAAATCCAGGAACTCCCTCCCTAACAGCGCCGTGGGTGTACCTACATCACACGGACAAAATCCTGGAACACCCTCACTAACAGCGCCGTGGGTGTACCGAGACCACACGGACAAAATCCTGGAACTTCCTCCCTAACAGCGCTGTGGGTGTACCTACAACTCACGGAAAAAATAATGGAGCTCTCTCCCTGTCAGCACCGCGGGTGTACCAACATCACACGGACAAAATCCTGGAACTCCCTCCTTAACAGTGCCGTGGCTGTACCTACACCACACAGACAAAATCCTGGTACACCCTCCCTGACAGCGCCGTGGGTGTACCTACACCAACGGACAAAATCCTGCAACTCGCTCCCTAACAGCGCCGTGGGTGTACCTACAACTCAAGAACAAAATCCTGGAACTCCCTCCCTAACAGCGCCGTGGGTGTACCGACACAACACGGGACAAAATCCTGTAACTCCCTCCATAACTGCGCCGTGGGTGTACCTACACCACACGGACAAAATCCTGGAACTCCCTCCCTAACAGCACCGCGGGTGTACCTACACCACACGGACAAAATCCTGGAACTCCCTCCCTAACAGCGCCGTGGGTGTACCTACACCACAGGGACAAAATCCTAGAATTCCCTCCCTAACAGCGCCGTGGGTCTACCTGCACCACACAGACAAAATCCTGGAACTCCCTCCCTAACAGCGCCGTGGGTGTTCCTACAACTCAGCGACAAAATCCAGGAACTCCCTCCCTAACAGCGCCATGGGTGTACCTACAACTCACGGAAAAAATAATGGACCTCTCTCCCTAACAGCGCCGCGGGTGTACCTACACCACACGGACAAAATCCTGGAACTCCCTCCCTAAGAGCGCCGTGGGTGTACGTACAACTCAAGGACAAAATCCCGGAAGTCCCTCCCTAACAGCGCCATGGGTGTACCTACACCACACGGACAAAATACCAGAACTCCCTCCCTTACAGCGCCGTGGGTGTACCTAGACCACACGGACAAAATCCTGGAACGTCCTCCCTAACAGCGCCGTGGGTGTACCTACATCACACGGACAAAATCGTGGAACTCCCTCCCTAACAGCTCCGTGGGTGTACCTACACCACACAGACAAATTCCTGGAACTCCCTCCCTAACAGCGCCGTGTGTGTACCTACACTACACAGACAAAATCCTGGAACTGCCTCCCTAACAGCGCCGTGGGTGTACCTACACCACACGGACAAAATCCTGGAACTCCCTCCCTAACAGCGCCGTGGGTGTACCTACACCACACAGACAAAATCCGGGAACTCCCTCCCTAACAGCGCCGCGGGTGTACCTAAAACGCACGGAAAAAATAATGGAACTCTATCCCTAACAGCGCCGCGGGTGTACCTACACCGCACGGACAAAATCCTGGAACAACCTCGCTAACAGCGCCGTGGGTGTACCTAGACCACACGGACAAAATCCTGGAACACCCTCCCTAACAGCGCCGTGGGTGTACCTACAACTCACGGAAAAAATAATAGAGATCTCTCCCTATCAGCACCGCTGGTGTACCAACACCACACGGACAAAATAATGGAACTCCCTCCTTAACATTGCCTTGGCTGTACCTACACCACACAGACAAAATCCTGGAACACCCTCCCTGACAGCGCCGTGGGTGTACCTACACCAACGGACAAAATCCTGGAACTCCCTCCTTAACAGCGCCGTGGGTGTACCTACAACTCACGGACAAAATCCTGGAACTCCCTCCATAACTGCGCCGTGGGTGTACCTACACCACACGGACAAAATCCTGGAACTCCCTCCCTAACAGCACCGCGGGTGTACCTACACCACACGGACAAAATCCTGGAACTCCCTCCCTAACAGCGCCATGTGTGTACCTACACCACAGGGACAAAATCCTAGAACTCCCTCCCTAACAGCGCCGTGGGTGTACCTACACCACACAGACAAAATCCTGGAACACACTCCCTAACAGCGCCGTGGGTGTACCTACAACTCACCGACAAAATCCTGGAACTCCCTCCCTAACAGCGCCGTGGGTGTACCTACACTAAACGGACAAAATCCAGGAACTCCCTCCCTAACAGCACCGTGGGTGTACCTACACCACACGGGACAAAATCCTGGAACTCCCTCTCTAACAGCGCCGTGGGTGTAGCTACACCACACGGACAAAATCTTGGAACTCCCTCCCTACCAGCGCCGTGTGTGCACCTACACCACACAGACAAAATCCTGGAACTCCCTCCCTAACAGCGCCGTGGGTGTACCTACATCACACGGACAAAATCCTGGAACTCCCTCCCTAACAGCGCTGTGTCTGTACTTACACCACACGGACAAAATCCTGGAACTCCCTCCCTAACAGCGCCGTGGGTGTACCTAAACCACACGGACAAAATCCTGGAACTTCCTCCCTAACAGCGCCGTGGGTGTACCTACAACTCACGGAAAAAATAATGCAACTCTCTCCCTATCAGCGCCGTGGGTGTACCAACACCACACGGACAAAATCCTGGAACTCCCTCCTTAACAGCGCCGTGCCGGTACCTACACCACACAGACAAAATCCTGGAACACCCTGACAGCGCCGTGGGTGTACCTACACCAACGGACAAAATCCTGGAACTCCCTCCTTAACAGCGCCCTGGGTGTACCTACAACTCACGGACAAAATCCTGGAACTCCCTCCCTAACAACGCCGTGGGTGTACCTACACCAAACGGACAAAATCCTGGAACTCCCTCCCTAACAGCGCCATGGGTGTACCTACACCACACGGACAAAATCCTGGAACTCCCTCCCTAACAGCACCGCGGGTGTACCTACTCCACAGGGACAAAATCCTGGAACTCCCTCCCTAACAGCACTGCGGGTGTACCTCCTCCACAGGGACAAAATCCCGGAACTCCATCCCTAACCGCGCCGTGGGTGTACCTAGACCACACGGACAAAATCCTGGAACTCCCTCCCTAACAGCGCCGTGGGTGTTCCTACAACTCACGGAAAAAATAATGGAACTCTCTCCCTATCAGCGCCGCGGGTGTACCTACACCACACGGACAAAATCCTGGAACTCCCTCCTTAACAGTGCCGTGGGTGTACCTACACCACACAGACAAAATCCTGGAAAACCCTCCAAGACAGCGCCGTGGGTGTACCTGCACCAAACGGACAAAATCCTGGAACTACCTCCCGAACAGTGCCGTGGGTGTACCTACAACTCACGGACAAAATCCTGGAACTCCCTCTCTAACAGCGCCGTGGGTGTACCTACACCAAACGGACAAAATCCTGGAACTCCCTCCCTAACAGTGCCGTGGGTGTACCTACACCACACCACACGGGACAGAATCCTGGAACTCCCTCCCTAACAGCGCCATGGGTGTACCTACAACTCACGGAAAAAATAATGGAACTCTCTCCCTAACAGCGCCGCGGGTGTACCTACACCACACGGACAAAATCCTGGAACTCCCTCCCTAAGAGCGCCGTGCGTGTACGTACAACTCAAGGACAAAATCCCGGAAGTCCCTCCCTAACAGCGCCATGGGTGTACCTACACCACACGGACAAAATACCGGAACTCCCTCCCTTACATCGCCGTGGGTGTACCTAGACCACACGGACAAAATCCTGGAACGTCCTCCCTCACAGCGCAGTGGGTGTACCTACATCACACGGACAAAATCCTGGAACTTCCTTCCTAACAGCGCCGTGGGTGTACCTACACCAACGGACAAAATCCTGGAACTCCCTCCATAACAGTGCCGTGGGTGTACCTACAACTCACGGACAAAATCCTGGAACTCCCTCCCTAACAGCGCCGTGGGTGTACCTACACCAAACGGACAAAATCCTGGAACTCCTTCCCTAACAGCGCCGTGGGTGTACCTACACAACACGGGACAAAATCCTGGAACTCCCTCCCTACCAGCGCCGTGTGAGCACCTACACCACACAGACAAAATCCTGGAACTCCCTCCCTAACAGCGCCGTGGGTGTACCTACAACTCACGGAAAAAATAATGGAACTCTCTCCCTAACAGCGCCGCGGGTGTACCTACACCACACGGACAAAATCCTGGAACTCACTCCTTAACAGTGCCGTGGGTGTACCTACACCACACAGACAAAATCCTGGAACAGCCTCCCTAACAGCGCCGTGGGTGTACCTACACCAAACGGACAAAATCCTGGAACTCCCTCCCTAACAGTGCCGTGGGTGTACCTACACCACACGGGACAAAATCCTGGACCTCCCTCCCTAACAGCGCCGTGGGTGTACCTACATCACACGGACAAAATCCTGGAACTCCCACCCTAACAGCGCCTTGGGTGTACCTACATCACACGGACAAAAGCCTTGAACTCCCTCCCTAACAGCACCGTGGGTGTACCTACACCACAGGGACAAAATCCTGGAACTCCCTCCCTAACAGCGCCGTGTCTGTACTTACACCACACGGACAAAATCCTGGAACTCCCTCCCTAACAGCGCCGTGGGTGTACCTACACCACACGGACAAAATCCTGGAACTCCCTCCCTAACCGCGCCGTGGGTGTACCTAGACCACACGGACAAAATCCTGGAACTTCCTCCCTAACAGCGCCGTGGGTGTATCTACAACTCACGGAAAAAATAATGGAACTCTCTCCCTATCAACGCCGCGGGTGTGCCTACACCACACAGACAAAATCCTGGAACTCCCTCCCTAACCGCGCCGTGGGTGTACCTACAACTCACGGACAAAATCCCGGGACTCCCTCCCTAACAGCGCCGTGGGTGTACCTACACCACACGGACAAAGTCCTGGAACTCCCTCCCTAACAGCGCCATGGGTGTACCTACACCACACGGACAAAATCCCGGAACTCCCTCCCTAACCGCGCCGTGGGTGTACCTAGACCACACGGACAAAATCCTGGAACTCCCTCCCTAACAGCGCCGTGGGTGTTCCTACAACTCACGGAAAAAATAATGGAACTCTCTCCCTATCAGCGCCACGGGTGTACGTACACCACACGGACAAAATCATGGAACTCCCTCCTTAACAGTGCCGTGGGTGTCCCTACACCACACAGACAAAATCCTGGAAAACCCTCCAAGACAGCGCCGTGGGTGTACCTGCACCAAACGGACAAAATCCTGGAACTACCTCCCTAACAGTGCCGTGGGTGTACCTACAACTCACGGACAAAATCCTGGAACTCCCTCTCTAACAGCGCTGTGGGTGTACCTACACCAAACGGACAAAATCCTGGAACTCCCTCCCTAACAGTGCCGTGGGTGTACCTACACCACACCACACGGGACAGAATCCTGGAACTCCCTCCCTAACAGTGCCGTGGGTGTACCTACACCACACGGACAAAATCCTGGAACTCCCTCCCTAACAGCGCCGTGGCTGTACCTACACCACAGGGACAAAATCCTGGAACTCCCTCCCTAAAAGCGCCGTGGCTGTACCGACACCACACGGGCAAAATCCTGGAACTCCCTTCCTAACAGCGCCGTGGGTGTACCTACATCACACGGACAAAATCGTGGAACTCCCTCCCTAACAGCGCCGTGGGTGTACCTACACCACACAGACAAAATCCTGGAACTCCCTCCCTAACAGCGCCGTGTGTGTACCTACCCTACACGGACAAAATCCTGGAACTCCCTCCCTAACAGCGCTGTGGGTGTACCTACACCACACGGACAAAATCCTGGAACTCCCTCCCTAACAGCGCCGTGTGTGTACCTACAACGCACGGAAAAAATAATGGAACTCTATCCCAAACAGCGCCGCGGGTGTACCTACACCACACGGACAAAATCCTGGAACTACCTCCCTAACAGCGCCGTGGGTGTACCTAGACCACATGGACAAAATCCTGGAACACCCTCCCTAACAGCGCCGTGGGTGTACCTACAACTCACGGAAAAAATAATGGAGATCTCTCCCTATCAGCACCGCTGGTGTACCAACACCACACGGACAAAATAATGGAACTCCCTCCTTAACATTGCCGTGGCTGTACCTACACCACACAGACAAAATCCTGGAACACCCTCCCTGACAGCGCCGTGGGTGTACCTACACCAACGGACAAATCCTGGAACTCCCTCCTTAACAGCGCCGTGGGTGTACCTACAACTCACGGACAAAATCCTGGAACTCCCTCCTTAACTGCGCCGTGGGTGTAGCTACACCACACGGACAAAATCCTGGAACTCCCTCCCTAACAGCACCGCGGGTGTACCTACACCACACGGACAAAATCCTGGAACTCCCTCCCTAACAGCGCCATGGGTGTACCTACACCACAGGGACAAAATCCTAGAACTCCCTCCCTAACAGCGCCGTGGGTGTACCTACACCACACAGACAAAATCCTGGAACACACTCCCTAACAGCGCCGTGGGTGTACCTACATCACACGGACGAAATCCTGGAACTCCCTCCCTAACAGCGCCGTGGGTGTACCTACACTAAACGGACAAAATCCTGGAACTCCCTCCCTAACAGCACCGTGGGTGTACCTACACCACACGGGACAAAATCCTGGAACTCCCTCTCTAACAGCGCCGTGGGTGTAGCTACACCACACGGACAAAATCTTGGAACTCCCTCCCTACCAGCGCCGTGTGTGCACCTACACCACACAGACAAAATCCTGGAACTCCCTCCCTAACAGCGCCGTGGGTGTACCAACATCACACGGACAAAATCCTGGAACTCCCTCCCTAACAGCGCCGTGTCTGTACTTACACCACACGGACAAATTCCTGGAACTCCCTCCCTAACAGCGCCGTGGGTGTACCTAGACCACACGGACAAAATCCTGGAACTTCCTCCCTAACAGCGCCGTGGGTGTACCTACAACTCACGGAAAAAATAATGCAACTCTCTCCCTATCAGCGCCGCAGGTGTACCAACACCACACGGACAAAATCCTGGAACTCCCTCCTTAACAGTGCCGTGGCTGTACCTACACCACACAGACAAAATCCTGGAACTCCCTCCCTAACAGCGCCGTGGGTGTACCTACATCACACGGACAAAATCCTGGAACTCCCTCTCTAACAGCGCCGTGGGTGAACCTACACCAAACGGACAAAATCCTGGAACTCCCTCCCTAACAGTGCCGTGGGTGTACCTACACCACACCACACGGGACAGAATCCTGGAACTCCCTCCCTAACAGTGCCGTGGGTGTACCTACAGCACACAGACAAAATTCTGGAACACACTCCCTAACAGCGCCGTGGGTGTACCTACACCACACAGACAAAATCCTGGAACTCCCTCCCTAACAGCGCCCTGTGTGTACCTACACCACACGGACAAAATCCGGGAACTCCCTCCCTAACAGCGCCGTGGGTGTACCTACAACGCACGGAAAAAATAATGGAACTCTATCCCTAACAGCGCCGCGGGTGTACCTACACCACACGGACAAAATCCTGGAACTACCTCCCTAACAGCGCCGTGGGTGTACCTAGACCACACGGACAAAATCCTGGAACACCCTCCCTAACAGCGCCGTGGGTGTACCTACAACTCACGGAAAAAATAATGGAGATCTCTCCCTATCAGCACCGCTGGTGTACCAACACCACACGGACAAAATAATGGAACTCCCTCCTTAACATTGCCGTGGCTGTACCTACACCACACAGACAAAATCCTGGAACATCCTCCCTGACAGCGCCATGGGTGTACCTACACCACAGGGACAAAATCCTGGAACTCCCTCCTTAACTGCGCCGTGGGTGTACCTACACCACACGGACAAAATCCTGGAACTTCCTCCCTAACAGCACCGCGGGTGTACCTACACCACACGGACAAAATCCTGGAACTCCCTCCCTAACAGCGCCATGGGTGTACCTACACCACAGGGACAAAATCCTAGAACTCCCTCCCTAACAGCGCCGTGGGTGTACCTACACCACACAGACAAAATCCTGGAACACACTCCCTAACAGCGCCATGGGTGTACCTACACCACACGGACGAAATCCTGGAACTCCCTCCCTAACAGCGCCGTGGGTGTACCTACACTAAACGGACAAAATCCTGGAACTCCCTCCCTAATAGCACCGTGGGTGTACCTACACCACACGGGACAAAATCCTGGAACTCCCTCTCTAACAGCGCCGTGGGTGTAGCTACACCACACGGACAAAATCTTGGAACTCCCTCCCTACCAGCGCCGTGTGTGCACCTACACCACACAGACAAAATCCTGGAACTCCCTCCCTAACAGCGCCGTGGGTGTACCTACATCACACGGACAAAATCCTGGAACTCCCTCCCTAACAGCGCCGTGTCTGTACTTACACCACACGGACAAAATCCTGGAACTCCCTCCCTAACAGCGCCGTGGGTGTACCTAGACCACACGGACAAAATCCTGGAACTTCCTCCCTAACAGCGCCGTGGGTGTACCTACAACTCACGGAAAAAATAATGCAACTCTCTCCCTATCAGCGCCGCAGGTGTACCAACACCACACGGACAAAATCCTGGAACTCCCTCCTTAACAGTGCCGTGGCTGTACCTACACCACACAGACAAAATCCTGGAACTCCCTCCCTAACAGCGCCGTGGGTGTACCTACATCACACGGACAAAATCCTGGAACTCCCTCCCTAACAGCGCCGTGGGTGTACCTACACCACACAGACAAAATCCGGGAACTCCCTCCCTAACAGCGCCGCGGGTGTACCTAAAACGCACGGAAAAAATAATGGAACTCTATCCCTAACAGCGCCGCGGGTGTACCTACACCGCACGGACAAAATCCTGGAACAACCTCGCTAACAGCGCCGTGGGTGTACCTAGACCACACGGACAAAATCCTGGAACACCCTCCCTAACAGCGCCGTGGGTGTACCTACAACTCACGGAAAAAATAATAGAGATCTCTCCCTATCAGCACCGCTGGTGTACCAACACCACACGGACAAAATAATGGAACTCCCTCCTTAACATTGCCTTGGCTGTACCTACACCACACAGACAAAATCCTGGAACACCCTCCCTGACAGCGCCGTGGGTGTACCTACACCAACGGACAAAATCCTGGAACTCCCTCCTTAACAGCGCCGTGGGTGTACCTACACCTCACGGACAAAATCCTGGAACTCCCTCCATAACTGCGCCGTGGGTGTACCTACACCACACGGACAAAATCCTGGAACTCCCTCCCTAAGAGCGCCGTGGGTGTACGTACAACTCAAGGACAAAATCCCGGAAGTCCCTCCCTAACAGCGCCATGGGTGTACCTACACCACACGGACAAAATACCAGAACTCCCTCCCTTACAGCGCCGTGGGTGTACCTAGACCACACGGACAAAATCCTGGAACGTCCTCCCTAACAGCGCCGTGGGTGTACCTACATCACACGGACAAAATCGTGGAACTCCCTCCCTAACAGCTCCGTGGGTGTACCTACACCACACAGACAAATTCCTGGAACTCCCTCCCTAACAGCGCCGTGTGTGTACCTACACTACACAGACAAAATCCTGGAACTGCCTCCCTAACAGCGCCGTGGGTGTACCTACACCACACGGACAAAATCCTGGAACTCCCTCCCTAACAGCGCCGTGGGTGTACCTACACCACACAGACAAAATCCGGGAACTCCCTCCCTAACAGCGCCGCGGGTGTACCTAAAACGCACGGAAAAAATAATGGAACTCTATCCCTAACAGCGCCGCGGGTGTACCTACACCGCACGGACAAAATCCTGGAACAACCTCGCTAACAGCGCCGTGGGTGTACCTAGACCACACGGACAAAATCCTGGAACACCCTCCCTAACAGCGCCGTGGGTGTACCTACAACTCACGGAAAAAATAATAGAGATCTCTCCCTATCAGCACCGCTGGTGTACCAACACCACACGGACAAAATAATGGAACTCCCTCCTTAACATTGCCTTGGCTGTACCTACACCACACAGACAAAATCCTGGAACACCCTCCCTGACAGCGCCGTGGGTGTACCTACACCAACGGACAAAATCCTGGAACTCCCTCCTTAACAGCGCCGTGGGTGTACCTACACCTCACGGACAAAATCCTGGAACTCCCTCCATAACTGCGCCGTGGGTGTACCTACACCACACGGACAAAATCCTGGAACTCCCTCCCTAACAGCACCGCGGGTGTACCTACACCACACGGACAAAATCCTGGAACTCCCTCCCTAACAGCGCCATGGGTGTACCTACACCACAGGGACAAAATCCTGGAACTCCCTCCCTAACAGCGCCGTGGGTGTACCTACACCACACAGACAAAATCCTGGAACACACTCCCTAACAGCGCCGTGGGTGTACCTACAACTCACCGACAAAATCCTGGAACTCCCTCCCTAACAGCGCCGTGGGTGTACCTACACTAAACGGACAAAATCCAGGAACTCCCTCCCTAACAGCACCGTGGGTGTACCTACACCACACGGGACAAAATCCTGGAACTCCCTCTCTAACAGCGCCGTGGGTGTAGCTACACCACACGGACAAAATCTTGGAACTCCCTCCCTACCAGCGCCGTGTGTGCACCTACACCACACAGACAAAATCCTGGAACTCCCTCCCTAACAGAGCCGTGGGTGTACCTACATCACACGGACAAAATCCTGGAACTCCCTCCCTAACAGCGCTGTGTCTGTACTTACACCACACGGACAAAATCCTGGAACTCCCTCCCTAACAGCGCCGTGGGTGTACCTAAACCACACGGACAAAATCCTGGAACTTCCTCCCTAACAGCGCCGTGGGTGTACCTACAACTCACGGAAAAAATAATGCAACTCTCTCCCTATCAGCGCCATGGGTGTACCAACACCACACGGACAAAATCCTGGAACTCCCTCCTTAACAGCGCCGTGGCTGTACCTACACCACACAGACAAAATCCTGGAACACCCTGACAGCGCCGTGGGTGTACCTACACCAACGGACAAAATCCTGGAACTCCCTCCTTAACAGCGCCCTGGGTGTACCTACAACTCACGGACAAAATCCTGGAACTCCCTCCCTAACAACGCCGTGGGTGTACCTACACCAAACGGACAAAATCCTGGAACTCCCTCCCTAACAGCGCCATGGGTGTACCTACACCACACGGACAAAATCCTGGAACTCCCTCCCTAACAGCACCGCGGGTGTACCTACTCCACAGGGACAAAATCCCGGAACTCCATCCCTAACCACGCCGTGGGTGTACCTAGACCACACGGACAAAATCCTGGAACTCCCTCCCTAACAGCGCCGTGGGTGTTCCTACAACTCACGGAAAAAATAATGGAACTCTCTCCCTATCAGCGCCGCGGGTGTACCTACACCACACGGACAAAATCCTGGAACTCCCTCCTTAACAGTGCCGTGGGTGTACCTACACCACACAGACAAAATCCTGTAAAACCCTCCAAGACAGCGCCGTGGGTGTACCTGCACCAAACGGACAAAATCCTGGAACTACCTCCCGAACAGTGCCGTGGGTGTACCTACAACTCACGGACAAAATCCTGGAACTCCCTCTCTAACAGCGCCGTGGGTGTACCTACACCAAACGGACAAAATCCTGGAACTCCCTCCCTAACAGTGCCGTGGGTGTACCTACACCACACCACACGGGACAGAATCCTGGAACTCCCTCCCTAACAGCGCCATGGGTGTACCTACAACTCACGGAAAAAATAATGGAACTCTCTCCCTAACAGCGCCGCGGGTGTACCTACACCACACGGACAAAATCCTGGAACTCCCTCCCTAACAGCGCCATGGGTGTACCTACACCACACGGACAAAATACCGGAACTCCCTCCCTTACATCGCCGTGGGTGTACCTAGACCACACGGACAAAATCCTGGAACGTCCTCCCTCACAGCGCCGTGGGTGTACCTACACCACACGGACAAAATCCTGGAACTTCCTTCCTAACAGCGCCGTGGGTGTACCTACACCAACGGACAAAATCCTGGAACTCCCTCCATAACAGTGCCGTGGGTGTACCTACAACTCACGGACAAAATCCTGGAACTCCCTCCCTAACAGCGCCGTGGGTGTACCTACACCAAACGGACAAAATCCTGGAACTCCTTCCCTAACAGCGCCGTGGGTGTACCTACACAACACGGGACAAAATCCTGGAACTCCCTCCCTACCAGCGCCGTGTGTGCACCTACACCACACAGACAAAATCCTGGAACTCCCTCCCTAACAGCGCCGTGGGTGTACCTACAACTCACGGAAAAAATAATGGAACTCTCTCCCTAACAGCGCCGCGGGTGTACCTACACCACACGGACAAAATCCTGGAACTCACTCCTTAACAGTGCCGTGGGTGTACCTACACCACACAGACAAAATCCTGGAACAGCCTCCCTAACAGCGCCGTGGGTGTACCTACACCAAACGGACAAAATCCTGGAACTCCCTCCCTAACAGTGCCGTGGGTGTACCTACACCACACGGGACAAAATCCTGGACCTCCCTCCCTAACAGCGCCGTGGGTGTACCTACATCACACGGACAAAATCCTGGAACTCCCTCCCTAACAGCGCCTTGGGTGTACCTACATCACACGGACAAAAGCCTTGAACTCCCTCCCTAACAGCACCGTGGGTGTACCTACACCACAGGGACAAAATCCTGGAACTCCCTCCCTAACAGCGCCGTGTCTGTACTTACACCACACGGACAAAATCCTGGAACTCCCTCCCTAACAGCGCCGTGGGTGTACCTACACCACACGGACAAAATCCTGGAACTCCCTCCCTAACCGCGCCGTGGGTGTACCTAGACCACACGGACAAAATCCTGGAACTTCCTCCCTAACAGCGCCGTGGGTGTACCTACAACTCACGGAAAAAATAATGGAACTCTCTCCCTATCAACGCCGCGGGTGTGCCTACACCACACAGACAAAATCCTGGAACTCCCTCCCTAACCGCGCCGTGGGTGTACCTACAACTCACGGACAAAATCCCGGGACTCCCTCCCTAACAGCGCCGTGGGTGTACCTACACCACACGGACAAAGTCCTGGAACTCCCTCCCTAACAGCGCCATGGGTGTACCTACACCACACGGACAAAATCCCGGAACTCCCTCCCTAACCGCGCCGTGGGTGTACCTAGACCACACGGACAAAATCCTGGAACTCCCTCCCTAACAGCGCCGTGGGTGTTCCTACAACTCACGGAAAAAATAATGGAACTCTCTCCCTATCAGCGCCACGGGTGTACGTACACCACACGGACAAAATCATGGAACTCCCTCCTTAACAGTGCCGTGGGTGTCCCTACACCACACAGACAAAATCCTGGAAAACCCTCCAAGACAGCGCCGTGGGTGTACCTGCACCAAACGGACAAAATCCTGGAACTACCTCCCTAACAGTGCCGTGGGTGTACCTACAACCCACGGACAAAATCCTGGAACTCCCTCTCTAACAGCGCTGTGGGTGTGCCTACACCAAATGGACAAAATCCTGGAACTCCCTCCCTAACAGTGCCGTGGGTGTACCTACACCACACCACACGGGACAGAATCCTGGAACTCCCTCCCTAACAGTGCCGTGGGTGTACCTACACCACACGGACAAAATCCTGGAACTCCCTCCCTAACAGCGCCGTGGCTGTACCTACACCACAGGGACAAAATCCTGGAACTCCCTCCCTAAAAGCGCCGTGGCTGTACCGACACCACACGGGCAAAATCCTGGAACTCCCTTCCTAACAGCGCCGTGGGTGTACCTACATCACACGGACAAAATCGTGGAACTCCCTCCCTAACAGCGCCGTGGGTGTACCTAGACCACACAGACAAAATCCTGGAACTCCCTCCCTAACAGCGCCGTGTGTGTACCTACCCTACACGGACAAAATCCTGGAACTCCCTCCCTAACAGCGCTGTGGGTGTACCTACACCACACGGACAAAATCCTGGAACTCCCTCCCTAACAGCGCCGTGTGTGTACGTACAACGCACGGAAAAAATAATGGAACTCTATCCCAAACAGCGCCGCGGGTGTACCTACACCACACGGACAAAATCCTGGAACTACCTCCCTAACAGCGCCGTGGGTGTACCTAGACCACACGGACAAAATCCTGGAACACCCTCCCTAACAGCGCCGTGGGTGTACCTACAACTCACGGAAAAAATAATGGAGATCTCTCCCTATCAGCACCGCTGGTGTACCAACACCACACGGACAAAATAATGGAACTCCCTCCTTAACATTGCCGTGGCTGTACCTACACCACACAGACAAAATCCTGGAACACCCTCCCTGACAGCGCCGTGGGTGTACCTACACCAACGGACAAATCCTGGAACTCCCTCCTTAACAGCGCCGTGGGTGTACCTACAACTCACGGACAAAATCCTGGAACTCCCTCCTTAACTGCGCCGTGGGTGTAGCTACACCACACGGACAAAATCCTGGAACTCCCTCCCTAACAGCACCGCGGGTGTACCTACACCACACGGACAAAATCCTGGAACTCCCTCCCTAACAGCGCCATGGGTGTACCTACACCACAGGGACAAAATCCTAGAACTCCCTCCCTAACAGCGCCGTGGGTGTACCTACACCACACAGACAAAATCCTGGAACACACTCCCTAACAGCGCCATGGGTGTACCTACATCACACGGACGAAATCCTGGAACTCCCTCCCTAACAGCGCCGTGGGTGTACCTACACTAAACGGACAAAATCCTGGAACTCCCTCCCTAACAGCACCGTGGGTGTACCTACACCACACGGGACAAAATCCTGGAACTCCCTCTCTAACAGCGCCGTGGGTGTAGCTACACCACACGGACAAAATCTTGGAACTCCCTCCCTACCAGCGCCGTGTGTGCACCTACACCACACAGACAAAATCCTGGAACTCCCTCCCTAACAGCGCCGTGGGTGTACCAACATCACACGGACAAAATCCTGGAACTCCCTCCCTAACAGCGCCGTGTCTGTACTTACACCACACGGACAAATTCCTGGAACTCCCTCCCTAACAGCGCCGTGGGTGTACCTAGACCACACGGACAAAATCCTGGAACTTCCTCCCTAACAGCGCCGTGGGTGTACCTACAACTCACGGAAAAAATAATGCAACTCTCTCCCTATCAGCGCCGCAGGTGTACCAACACCACACGGACAAAATCCTGGAACTCCCTCCTTAACAGTGCCGTGGCTGTACCTACACCACACAGACAAAATCCTGGAACTCCCTCCCTAACAGCGCCGTGGGTGTACCTACATCACACGGACAAAATCCTGGAACTCCCTCTCTAACAGCGCCGTGGGTGAACCTACACCAAACGGACAAAATCCTGGAACTCCCTCCCTAACAGTGCCGTGGGTGTACCTACACCACACCACACGGGACAGAATCCTGGAACTCCCTCCCTAACAGTGCCGTGGGAGTACCTACAGCACACAGACAAAATCCTGGAACACACTCCCTAACAGCGCCGTGGGTGTACCTACACCACACAGACAAAATCCTGGAACTCCCTCCCTAACAGCGCCCTGTGTGTACCTACACTACACGGACAAAATCCTGGAACTCCCTCCCTAACAGCGCCGTGGGTGTACCCACACCACACGGACAAAATCCTGGAACTCCCTCCCTAACAGCGCCGTGTGTGTACCTACACCACACGGACAAAATCCGGGAACTCCCTCCCTAACAGCGCCGTGGGTGTACCTACAACGCACGGAAAAAATAATGGAACTCTTTCCCTAACAGCGCCGCGGGTGTACCTACACCACACGGACAAAATCCTGGAACTACCTCCCTAACAGCGCCGTGGGTGTACCTAGACCACACGGACAAAATCCTGGAACACCCTCCCTAACAGCGCCGTGGGTGTACCTACAACTCACGGAAAAAATAATGGAGATCTCTCCCTATCAGCACCGCTGGTGTACCAACACCACACGGACAAAATAATGGAACTCCCTCCTTAACATTGCCGTGGCTGTACCTACACCACACAGACAAAATCCTGGAACACCCTCCCTGACAGCGCCGTGGGTGTACCTACACCAACGGACAAAATCCTGGAACTCCCTCCTTAACTGCGCCGTGGGTGTACCTACACCACACGGACAAAATCCTGGAACTTCCTCCCTAACAGCACCGCGGGTGTACCTACACCACACGGACAAAATCCTGGAACTCCCTCCCTAACAGCGCCATGGGTGTACCTACACCACAGGGACAAAATCCTAGAACTCCCTCCCTAACAGCGCCGTGGGTGTACCTACACCACACAGACAAAATCCTGGAACACACTCCCTAACAGCGCCATGGGTGTACCTACACCACACGGACGAAATCCTGGAACTCCCTCCCTAACAGCGCCGTGGGTGTACCTACACTAAACGGACAAAATCCTGGAACTCCCTCCCTAATAGCACCGTGGGTGTACCTACACCACACGGGACAAAATCCTGGAACTCCCTCTCTAACAGCGCCGTGGGTGTAGCTACACCACACGGACAAAATCTTGGAACTCCCTCCCTACCAGCGCCGTGTGTGCACCTACACCACACAGACAAAATCCTGGAACTCCCTCCCTAACAGCGCCGTGGGTGTACCTACATCACACGGACAAAATCCTGGAACTCCCTCCCTAACAGCGCCGTGTCTGTACTTACACCACACGGACAAAATCCTGGAACTCCCTCCCTAACAGCGCCGTGGGTGTACCTAGACCACACGGACAAAATCCTGGAACTTCCTCCCTAACAGCGCCGTGGGTGTACCTACAACTCACGGAAAAAATAATGCAACTCTCTCCCTATCAGCGCCGCAGGTGTACCAACACCACACGGACAAAATCCTGGAACTCCCTCCTTAACAGTGCCGTGGCTGTACCTACACCACACAGACAAAATCCTGGAACTCCCTCCCTAACAGCGCCGTGGGTGTACCTACATCACACGGACAAAATCCTGGAACTCCCTCCCTAACAGCGCCGTGTCTGTACTTACACCACACGGACAAAATCCTGGAACTCCCTCCCTAACAGCGCCGTGGGTGTACCTAGACCACACGGACAAAATCCTGGAACTTCCTCCCTAACAGCGCCGTGGGTGTACCTACAACTCACGGAAAAAATAATGCAACTCTCTCCCTATCAGCGCCGCAGGTATACCAACACCACACGGACAAAATCCTGGAACTCCCTCCTTAACAGTGCCGTGGCTGTACCTACAACACACAGACAAAATCCTGGAACACCCTCGCTGACAGCGCCGTGGGTGTACCTACACCAACGGACAAAATCCTGGAACTCCCTCCTTAACAGCGCCGTGGGTGTACCTACAACTCACGGACAAAATCCTGGAACTCCCTCCCTAACAACGCCGTGGGTGTACCTACACCAAACGGACAAAATCCTGGAACTCCCTCCCTAACAGCGCCCTGGGTGTACCTACACAACACGGGACAAAATCCTGGAACTCCCTCCCTAACTGCGCCGTGGGTGTACCTACACCACACGGACAAAATCCTGGAACTCCCTCCCTAACAGCACCGCGGGTGTACCTACTCCACAGGGACAAAATCCTGGAACTCCCTCCCTAACAGCGCCGTGGGTGTTCCTACAACTCACGGAAAAAATAATGGAACTCTCTCCCTATCAGCGCCGCGGGTGTACCTACACCACACGGACAAAATCCTGGAACTCCCTCCTTAACAGCACCGTGGGTGTACCTACACCACACGGACAAAATCCGGGAACTCCCTCCCTATCAGCGGCGTGTCTGTACTTACACCACACGGACAAAATCCTGGAACTCCCTCCCTAACAGCGCCGTGTATGTACCTACAACTCACGGACAAAATCCTGGAACTCCCTCCCTAACAGCGCCGTGGGTGTACCTACAACACACGGGACAAAATCCTGGAACTCCCTCCCTAACAGCGCCGTGGGTGTACCTATAACACAGGGACAAAATCCTGGAACTCCCTAACAGCGCCGTGGGTGTACCTACAGCACATGGACAAAATCACGGAACTCCCTCCCTAACAGCGCCGTGGGTGTACCTACACCACACGGACAAAATCCCGGAACTCCCTCCCTAACAGCGCCGCGTGTGTACCTACACCACACAGACAAAATCACGGAACTCCCTCCCTAACAGCGCCGTGGGTGTACCTACTGCACAGGGACAAAATCCTGGAACTCCCTCCCTAACAGCGCCGTGGGTGTACCTACACCACACGGACAAAATCTTGGAACTCCCTCCCTTACAGCGCCGTGGGTGTACCTACACCACACGGACAAAATCCTGGAACTCCCTCCCGAACAGCGCCGTGGGTGTACCTACACCACCCGGACAAAATCCTGGAACTCCCTCCCTAACAGCGCTGTGGGTGTACCTACACCACACGGACAAAATCCTGTCACTCCCTCCCTCACAGCGCCGTGAGCGTACCTACACCACACGGACAAAATCCTGGAACTCCCTCCCTAACAGCGCCGTGGGTGTACCTACACCACACGGACAAAATCCTGGAACTCCCTCCCGAACAGCGCCGTGGGTGTACCTACACCATACGGACAAAATCCTGGACCTCCCTCCCTAACAGCGCCGTGGGTGTACCTACATCACACGGACAGAATCCTGGAACTCCCTCCCTAACAGCGCCTTGGGTGTACCTACACCACACGGACAAAAGCCTTGAACTCCCTCCCTAACAGCACCGTGGGTGTACCTACACCACACGGACAAAATCCTGGAACTCCCTCCCTAACAGCGCCGTGTCTGTACTTACACCAAACGGACAAAATCCTGGAACTCCCTCCCTAACCGTGCCGTGGGTGTACCTAGACCACACGGACAAAATCCTGGAACTTCCTCCATAACAGCGCCGTGGGTGTACCTACAACTCACGGAAAAAATAATGGAACTCTCTCCCTATCAGCGCCGCGGGTGTACCTACACCACACAGACAAAATCCTGCAACTCCCTCCCTAACAGCGCCGTGGGTGTACCTACAACTCACGGAAAAAATAATGGAACTCTCTCCCTAACAGCGCCGTTGGTGTACCTACACCACACGGACAAAATCCTGGAACACCCTCCCTTAGAGCGCTGTGGGTGTACCTACAACTCACAGACAAAATCCAGGGACACCCTCCCTAACAGCGCCGTGGTGTACCTACACCAAACGGACAAAATCCTGGAACTCCCTCCCTAACAGCGCCATGGGTGTACCTACACCACACGGACAAAATCCCGGAACTCCCTCCCTAACCGCGCCGTGGGTGCACCTACACCACACGGACAAAATCCCGGAACTCCCTCCCTAACCGCGCTGTGTGTGTACCTAGACCACAAGGACAAAATCCTGGAACTCCCTCCCTAACAGCGCCGTGGGTGTACCTACAACTCAGCGAAAAAATAATGGAACTCTCTCCATATCAGCGCCGCGGGTGTACCTACACCACACGGACAAAATACTGGACCTCCCTCCCTAACAGCGCCTTGGGTGTACCTACATCACACGGACAAAAGCCTTGAACTCCCTCCCTAACAGCACCGTGGGTGTACCTGCACCAAACGGACAAAATCCTGGAACTCCCTCCCTAACAGTGCCGTGGGTGTACCTACAACTCACGGACAAAATCCTGGAACTCCCTCTCTAAAAGCGCCGTGGGTGTACCTACACCAAACGGACAAAATCCTGGAACTCCCTCCCTAACAGTGCCTTGGGTGAACCTACACCACACCACACGGGACAGAATACTGGAACTCCCTCCCTAACAGCGCCGTGGGTGTACCTAGACCACACGGACAAAATCCTGGAACTCCCTCCCTAACAGCGCCGTGGCTGTACCTACACCACAGGGACAAAATCCTGGAACTCCCTCCCTAACAGCGCCGTGGCTGTACCGACACCACACGGACAAAATCCTGGAACTCCCTCCCTAACAGCGCCGTGGGTGTACCTACATCACACGGACAAAATCCAGGAACTCCCTCCCTAACAGCGCCGTGGGTGTACCTACATCACACGGACAAAATCCTGGAACACCCTCACTAACAGCGCCGTGGGTGTACCGAGACCACACGGACAAAATCCTGGAACTTCCTCCCTAACAGCGCCGTGGGTGTACCTACAACTCACGGAAAAAATAATGGAGCTCTCTCCCTGTCAGCACCGCGGGTGTACCAACATCACACGGACAAAATCCTGGAACTCACTCCTTAACAGTGCCGTGGCTGTACCTACACCACACAGACAAAATCCTGGTACACCCTCCCTGACAGCGCCGTGGGTGTACCTACACCAACGGACAAAATCCTGGAACTCGCTCCCTAACAGCGCCGTGGGTGTACCTACAACTCAAGAACAAAATCCTGGAACTCCCTCCCGAACAGCGCCGTGGGTGTACCTACACCACCCGGACAAAATCCTGGAACTCCCTCCCTAACAGCGCTGTGGGTGTACCTACACCACACGGACAAAATCCTGTCACTCCCTCCCTCACAGCGCCGTGAGCGTACCTACACCACACGGACAAAATCCTGGAACTCCCTCCCTAACAGCGCCGTGGGTGTACCTACACCACACGGACAAAATCCTGGAACTCCCTCCCGAACAGCGCCGTGGGTGTACCTACACCATACGGACAAAATCCTGGACCTCCCTCCCTAACAGCGCCGTGGGTGTACCTACATCACACGGACAGAATCCTGGAACTCCCTCCCTAACAGCGCCTTGGGTGTACCTACACCACACGGACAAAAGCCTTGAACTCCCTCCCTAACAGCACCGTGGGTGTACCTACACCACACGGACAAAATCCTGGAACTCCCTCCCTAACAGCGCCGTGTCTGTACTTACACCAAACGGACAAAATCCTGGAACTCCCTCCCTAACCGTGCCGTGGGTGTACCTAGACCACACGGACAAAATCCTGGAACTTCCTCCATAACAGCGCCGTGGGTGTACCTACAACTCACGGAAAAAATAATGGAACTCTCTCCCTATCAGCGCCGCGGGTGTACCTACACCACACAGACAAAATCCTGCAACTCCCTCCCTAACAGCGCCGTGGGTGTACCTACAACTCACGGAAAAAATAATGGAACTCTCTCCCTAACAGCGCCGTTGGTGTACCTACACCACACGGACAAAATCCTGGAACACCCTCCCTTAGAGCGCTGTGGGTGTACCTACAACTCACAGACAAAATCCAGGGACACCCTCCCTAACAGCGCCGTGGTGTACCTACACCAAACGGACAAAATCCTGGAACTCCCTCCCTAACAGCGCCATGGGTGTACCTACACCACACGGACAAAATCCCGGAACTCCCTCCCTTACCGCGCCGTGGGTGCACCTACACCACACGGACAAAATCCCGGAACTCCCTCCCTAACAGCGCCGTGGGTGTACCTACAACTCAGCGAAAAAATAATGGAACTCTCTCCATATCAGCGCCGCGGGTGTACCTACACCACACGGACAAAATACTGGACCTCCCTCCCTAACAGCGCCTTGGGTGTACCTACATCACACGGACAAAAGCCTTGAACTCCCTCCCTAACAGCACCGTGGGTGTACCTGCACCAAACGGACAAAATCCTGGAACTCCCTCCCTAACAGTGCCGTGGGTGTACCTACAACTCACGGACAAAATCCTGGAACTCCCTCTCTAAAAGCGCCGTGGGTGTACCTACACCAAACGGACAAAATCCTGGAACTCCCTCCCTAACAGTGCCTTGGGTGAACCTACACCACACCACACGGGACAGAATACTGGAACTCCCTCCCTAACAGCGCCGTGGGTGTACCTAGACCACACGGACAAAATCCTGGAACTCCCTCCCTAACAGCGCCGTGGCTGTACCTACACCACAGGGACAAAATCCTGGAACTCCCTCCCTAACAGCGCCGTGGCTGTACCGACACCACACGGACAAAATCCTGGAACTCCCTCCCTAACAGCGCCGTGGGTGTACCTACATCACACGGACAAAATCCAGGAACTCCCTCCCTAACAGCGCCGTGGGTGTACCTACATCACACGGACAAAATCCTGGAACACCCTCACTAACAGCGCCGTGGGTGTACCGAGACCACACGGACAAAATCCTGGAACTTCCTCCCTAACAGCGCCGTGGGTGTACCTACAACTCACGGAAAAAATAATGGAGCTCTCTCCCTGTCAGCACCGCGGGTGTACCAACATCACACGGACAAAATCCTGGAACTCACTCCTTAACAGTGCCGTGGCTGTACCTACACCACACAGACAAAATCCTGGTACACCCTCCCTGACAGCGCCGTGGGTGTACCTACACCAACGGACAAAATCCTGGAACTCGCTCCCTAACAGCGCCGTGGGTGTACCTACAACTCAAGAACAAAATCCTGGAACTCCCTCCCTAACAGCGCCGTGGGTGTACCGACACAACACGGGACAAAATCCTGTAACTCCCTCCATAACTGCGCCGTGGGTGTACCTACACCACACGGACAAAATCCTGGAACTCCCTCCCTAACAGCACCGCGGGTGTACCTACACCACACGGACAAAATCCTGGAACTCCCTCCCTAACAGCGCCGTGGGTGTACCTACACCACAGGGACAAAATCCTAGAACTCCCTCCCTAACAGCGCCGTGGGTCTACCTGCACCACACAGACAAAATCCTGGAACTCCCTCCCTAACAGCGCCGTGGGTGTTCCTACAACTCAGCGACAAAATCCAGGAACTCCCTCCCTAACAGCGCCATGGGTGTACCTACAACTCACGGAAAAAATAATGGACCTCTCTCCCTAACAGCGCCGCGGGTGTACCTACACCACACGGACAAAATCCTGGAACTCCCTCCCTAAGAGCGCCGTGGGTGTACGTACAACTCAAGGACAAAATCCCGGAAGTCCCTCCCTAACAGCGCCATGGGTGTACCTACACCACACGGACAAAATACCAGAACTCCCTCCCTTACAGCGCCGTGGGTGTACCTAGACCACACGGACAAAATCCTGGAACGTCCTCCCTAACAGCGCCGTGGGTGTACCTACATCACACGGACAAAATCGTGGAACTCCCTCCCTAACAGCTCCGTGGGTGTACCTACACCACACAGACAAATTCCTGGAACTCCCTCCCTAACAGCGCCGTGTGTGTACCTACACTACACAGACAAAATCCTGGAACTGCCTCCCTAACAGCGCCGTGGGTGTACCTACACCACACGGACAAAATCCTGGAACTCCCTCCCTAACAGCGCCGTGGGTGTACCTACACCACACAGACAAAATCCGGGAACTCCCTCCCTAACAGCGCCGCGGGTGTACCTAAAACGCACGGAAAAAATAATGGAACTCTATCCCTAACAGCGCCACGGGTGTACCTACACCGCACGGACAAAATCCTGGAACAACCTCGCTAACAGCGCCGTGGGTGTACCTAGACCACACGGACAAAATCCTGGAACACCCTCCCTAACAGCGCCGTGGGTGTACCTACAACTCACGGAAAAAATAATAGAGATCTCTCCCTATCAGCACCGCTGGTGTACCAACACCACACGGACAAAATAATGGAACTCCCTCCTTAACATTGCCTTGGCTGTACCTACACCACACAGACAAAATCCTGGAACACCCTCCCTGACAGCGCCGTGGGTGTACCTACACCAACGGACAAAATCCTGGAACTCCCTCCTTAACAGCGCCGTGGGTGTACCTACACCTCACGGACAAAATCCTGGAACTCCCTCCATAACTGCGCCGTGGGTGTACCTACACCACACGGACAAAATCCTGGAACTCCCTCCCTAACAGCACCGCGGGTGTACCTACACCACACGGACAAAATCCTGGAACTCCCTCCCTAACAGCGCCATGGGTGTACCTACACCACAGGGACAAAATCCTAGAACTCCCTCCCTAACAGCGCCGTGGGTGTACCTACACCACACAGACAAAATCCTGGAACACACTCCCTAACAGCGCCGTGGGTGTACCTACAACTCACCGACAAAATCCTGGAACTCCCTCCCTAACAGCGCCGTGGGTGTACCTACACTAAACGGACAAAATCCAGGAACTCCCTCCCTAACAGCACCGTGGGTGTACCTACACCACACGGGACAAAATCCTGGAACTCCCTCTCTAACAGCGCCGTGGGAGTAGCTACACCACACGGACAAAATCTTGGAACTCCCTCCCTACCAGCGCCGTGTGTGCACCTACACCACACAGACAAAATCCTGGAACTCCCTCCCTAACAGCGCCGTGGGTGTACCTACATCACACGGACAAAATCCTGGAACTCCCTCCCTAACAGCGCTGTGTCTGTACTTACACCACACGGACAAAATCCTGGAACTCCCTCCCTAACAGCGCCGTGGGTGTACCTAAACCACACGGACAAAATCCTGGAACTTCCTCCCTAACAGCGCCGTGGGTGTACCTACAACTCACGGAAAAAATAATGCAACTCTCTCCCTATCAGCGCCGTGGGTGTACCAACACCACACGGACAAAATCCTGGAACTCCCTCCTTAACAGCGCCGTGGCTGTACCTACACTACACAGACAAAATCCTGGAACACCCTGACAGCGCCGTGGGTGTACCTACACCAACGGACAAAATCCTGGAACTCCCTCCTTAACAGCGCCCTGGGTGTACCTACAACTCACGGACAAAATCCTGGAACTCCCTCCCTAACAACGCCGTGGGTGTACCTACACCAAACGGACAAAATCCTGGAACTCCCTCCCTAACAGCGCCATGGGTGTACCTACACCACACGGACAAAATCCTGGAACTCCCTCCCTAACAGCACCGCGGGTGTACCTACTCCACAGGGACAAAATCCTGGAACTCCCTCCCTAACAGCACTGCGGGTGTACCTCCTCCACAGGGACAAAATCCTGGAACTCCCTCCCTAACAGCGCCGTGCGTGTAGCTACACCACACGGACAAAATCTTGGAACTCCCTCCCTACCAGCGCCGTGTGTGCACCTACACCACATGGACAAAATTCCTTGAACTCCCGCCCTGACAGCACCGTGGGTGTACCTACACCACACGGACAAAATCCTGGGAACTCCCTCCCTAACAGCGGCGTGTCTGTACTTACACCACACGGACAAAATCCTGGAACTCCCTCCCTAACAGCGCCGTGTATGTACCTACACCACAGGGACAAAATCTGGAACTCCCTAACAGCGCCGTGGGTGTACCTACACCACAGGGACAAAATCCTGGAACTCCTCCCTAACAGCGCCGTGGGTGTACCTACACCACAAAGAAAAATCCTGGAACATCCCCTTCCTAACAGCGCCGTGGTGTACCTACACACCACACCGACAAAATCCTGGAACTCCCTCCCTAACATCGCCGTGGGTGTACCTACACCACACGGACAAAATCCTGGAACTCCCTCCCTAACAGCGCCGTGGGTGTACCTACACACACGGACAAAATCGCTGGTACTCCCTCCCTAACAGCGCCGCGTGTGTACCTACACCACACGGACAAAATCACGGAACTCCCTCCCTAACAGCGCCGTGGGTGTACCTACACCACACGGACAAAATCCTGGAACTCCCTCCCTAACAGCGCCGTGGGTGTACCTACACCACACGGACAAAATCCTGGAACTCCCTCCCTTACAGCGCCGTGGGTGTACCTACACCACACGGACAAAATCACGGAACTCCCTCCCTAACAGCGCCGTGGGTGTACCTACACCACACGGACAAAAATCCTGGAACTCCCTCCCTAACAGCGCCGCGTGTGTACCTACACCACACGGACAAAATCACGGAACTCCCTCCTAACAGCGCCGTGGGTGTACCTACACCACCCCGGACAAAATCCTGGAACTCCCTCCCTAACAGCGCTGTGGGTGTACCTACACCACACGGACAAAAATCCTGTCACTCCCTACCTAACAGCGCCGTGAGCGTCCCCTACACCACACGGACAAAATCCTGGAACTCCCTCCCTAACAGCGCCGTGGGGTGTACCTACACCACATCGGACAAAATCCTGGAACACCCTCCCTAACAGCGCCGTGGGTGTACCTACACCATACGGACAAAATCCTGGACCTCCCTCCCTAACAGCGCCCGTGGGTGTACCTACATCACACGGACAGAATCCTGGAACTCCCTCCCTAACAGCGCCTTGGGTGTACCTACACCACAACGGAACAAAAGTCTTGAACTCCCCTCCCTAACAGCGCCGTGTCTGTACTTACACCAAACGGACAAAATCCTGGAACTCCCTACCTAACCGTGCCGTGGGTGTACCTAGACCACACGGACAAAATCCTGGAACTTCCTCCATAACAGCGCCGTGGGTGTACCTACAACTCACGGAAAAGGAACTCTCCCCCTATCAGCGCCGCGGGTGTACCTACACCACACAGACAAAATCCTGCAACTCCCTCCCTAACAGCGCCGTGGGTGTACCTACAACTCACGGAAAAAATAATGGAACTCTCTCCCTAACAGCGCCGTTGGTGTACCTACACCACACGGACAAAATCCTGGAACACCCTCCCTTAGAGCGCTGTGGGTGTACCTACAACTCACAGACAAAATCCCGGGACACCCTCCCTAACAACGCCGTGGTGTACCTACACCAAACGGACAAAATCCTGGAACTCCCTCCCTAACAGCGCCATGGGTGTACCTACACCACACGGACAAAATCCTGGAACTCCCTCCCTAAGAGCGCCGTGGGTGTACTTACAACTCAAGGACAAAATCCCGGAAGTCCCTCCCTAACAGCGCCATGGGTGTACCTACACCACACGGACAAAATACCGGAACTCCCTCCCTTACAGCGCCGTGGGTGTACCTAGACCACACGGACAAAATCCTGGAACGTCCTCCCTAACAGCGCCGTGGGTGTACCTACACCACACGGACAAAATCCTGGAACTTCCTCCCTAACAGCGGCGTGTCTGTACTTACACCACACGGACAAAATCCTGGAACTCCCTCCCTAACAGCGCCGTGTATGTACCTACACCACAGGGACAAAATCCTGGAACTCCCTAACAGCGCCGTGGGTGTACCTACACCACAGGGACAAAATCCTGGAACTCCCTCCCTAACAGCGCCGTGGGTGTACCTACACCACAAAGAAAAAATCCTGGAACTCCCTTCCTAACAGCGCCGTGGGTGTACCTACACCACACCGACAAAATCCTGGAACTCCCTCCCTAACAGCGCCGCGTGTGTACCTACACCACACGGACAAAATCACGGAACTCCCTCCCTAACAGCGCCGTGGGTGTACCTACACCACACGGACAAAATCCTGGAACTCCCTCCCTAACAGCGCCGTGGGTGTACCTACACCACACGGACAAAATCCTGGAACTCCCTCCCTTACAGCGCCGTGGGTGTACCTACACCACACGGACAAAATCACGGAACTCCCTCCCTAACAGCGCCGTGGGTGTACCTACACCACACGGACAAAATCCTGGAACTCCCTCCCTAACAGCGCCGCGTGTGTACCTACACCACACGGACAAAATCACGGAACTCCCTCCCTAACAGCGCCGTGGGTGTACCTACACCACACGGACAAAATCCTGGAACTCCCTCCCTAACAGCGCCGTGGGTGTACCTACACCACACGGACAAAATCTTGGAACTCCCTCCCTTACAGCGCCGTGGGTGTACCTACACCACACGGACAAAATCCTGGAACTCCCTCCCTAACAGCGCCGTGGGTGTACCTACACCACCCGGACAAAATCCTGGAACTCCCTCCCTAACAGCGCTGTGGGTGTACCTACACCACACGGACAAAATCCTGTCACTCCCTACCTAACAGCGCCGTGAGCGTCCCTACACCACACGGACAAAATCCTGGAACTCCCTCCCTAACAGCGCCGTGGGTGTACCTACACCACACGGACAAAATCCTGGAACACCCTCCCTAACAGCGCCGTGGGTGTACCTACACCATACGGACAAAATCCTGGACCTCCCTCCCTAACAGCGCCGTGGGTGTACCTACATCACACGGACAGAATCCTGGAACTCCCTCCCTAACAGCGCCTTGGATGTACCTACACCACACGGACAAAAGTCTTGAACTCCCTCCCTAACAGCACCGTGGGTGTACCTACACCACACGGACAAAATCCTGGAACTCCCTCCCTAACAGCGCCGTGTCTGTACTTACACCAAACGGACAAAATCCTGGAACTCCCTCCCTAACCGTGCCGTGGGTGTACCTAGACCACACGGACAAAATCCTGGAACTTCCTCCATAACAGCGCCGTGGGTGTACCTACAACTCACGGAAAAAATAATGGAACTCTCTCCCTATCAGCGCCGCGGGTGTACCTACACCACACAGACAAAATCCTGGAACTCCCTCCCTAACAGCGCCGTGGGTGTACCTACAACTCACGGAAAAAATAATGGAACTCTCTCCCTAACAGCGCCGTTGGTGTACCTACACCACACGGACAAAATCCTGGAACACCCTCCCTTAGAGCGCTGTGGGTGTACCTACAACTCACAGACAAAATCCCGGGACACCCTCCCTAACAACGCCGTGGTGTACCTACACCAAACTGACAAAATCCTGGAACTCCCTCCCTAACAGCGCCATGGGTGTACCTACACCACACGGACAAAATCCTGGAACTCCCTCCCTAAGAGCGCCGTGGGTGTACTTACAACTCAAGGACAAAATCCCGGAAGTCCCTCCCTAACAGCGCCATGGGTGTACCTACACCACACGGACAAAATACCGGAACTCCCTCCCTTACAGCGCCGTGGGTGTACCTAGACCACACGGACAAAATCCTGGAACGTCCTCCCTAACAGCGCCGTGGGTGTACCTACACCACACGGACAAAATCCTGGAACTTCCTCCCTAACAGCGCCGTGGGTGTACCTACACCAACGGACAAAATCCTGGAACTCCCTCCATAACAGTGCAGTGGGTGTACCTACACCAACGGACAAAATCCTGGAACTCCCTCCCTAACAGCGCCGTGGGTGTACCTACACCAAACGGACAAAATCCTGGAACTCCCTCCCTAACAGCGCCGTGGGTGTACCTACACAACACGGGACAAAATCCTGGAACTCCTTCCATAACTGCGCCGTGGGTGTACCTACACCACACGGACAAATTCTTGGAACTCCCTCCCTACCAGCGCCGTGTGTGCACCTACACCACATGGACAAATTCCTTGAACTCCCGCCCTGACAGCACCGTGGGTGTACCTACACCACACGGACAAAATCCTGGAACTCCCTCTCTAACAGCGCCGTGGGTGTAGCTACACCACACGGACAAAATCTTGGAACTCCCTCCCTACCAGCGCCGTGTGTGCACCTACACCACACAGACAAAATCCTGGAACTCCCTCCCTAACAGCGCCGTGGGTGTACCTACATCACACGGACAAAATCCTGGAACTCCCTCCCTAACAGCGCTGTGTCTGTACTTACACCACACGGACAAAATCCTGGAACTCCCTCCCTAACAGCGCCGTGGGTGTACCTAAACCACACGGACAAAATCCTGGAACTTCCTCCCTAACAGCGCCGTGGGTGTACCTACAACTCACGGAAAAAATAATGCAACTCTCTCCCTATCAGCGCCGTGGGTGTACCAACACCACACGGACAAAATCCTGGAACTCCCTCCTTAACAGCGCCGTGGCTGTACCTACACCACACAGACAAAATCCTGGAACACCCTGACAGCGCCGTGGGTGTACCTACACCAACGGACAAAATCCTGGAACTCCCTCCTTAACAGCGCCCTGGGTGTACCTACAACTCACGGACAAAATCCTGGAACTCCCTCCCTAACAACGCCGTGGGTGTACCTACACCAAACGGACAAAATCCTGGAACTCCCTCCCTAACAGCGCCATGGGTGTACCTACACCACACGGACAAAATCCTGGAACTCCCTCCCTAACAGCACCGCGGGTGTACCTACTCCACAGGGACAAAATCCTGGAACTCCCGCCCTAACAGCACTGCGGGTGTACCTCCTCCACAGGGACAAAATCCTGGAACTCCCTCCCTAACAGCGCCGTGCGTGTAGCTACACCACACGGACAAAATCTTGGAACTCCCTCCCTACCAGCGCCGTGTGTGCACCTACACCACATGGACAAATTCCTTGAACTCCCGCCCTGACAGCACCGTGGGTGTACCTACACCACACGGACAAAATCCTGGAACTCCCTCCCTAACAGCGGCGTGTCTGTACTTACACCACACGGACAAAATCCTGGAACTCCCTCCCTAACAGCGCCGTGTATGTACCTACACCACAGGGACAAAATCCTGGAAATCCCTAACAGCGCCGTGGGTGTACCTACACCACAGGGACAAAATCCTGGAACTCCCTCCCTAACAGCGCCGTGGGTGTACCTACACCACAAAGAAAAAATCCTGGAACTCCCTTCCTAACAGCGCCGTGGGTGTACCTACACCACACCGACAAAATCCTGGAACTCCCTTCCTAACAGCGCTTTGGGTGTACCTACACCACACGGACAAAATCACGGAACTCCCTCCCTAACAGCGCCGTGGGTGTACCTACACCACACGGACAAAATCCTGGAACTCCCTCCCTAACAGCACCGTGGGTGTACCTACACCACACGGACAAAATCACGGAACTCCCTCCCTAACAGCGCCGTGGGTGTACCTACACCACACGGACAAAATCCTGGAACTCCCTCCCTAACAGCGCCGCGTGTGTACCTACACCACACGGACAAAATCACGGAACTCCCTCCCTAACAGCGCCGTGGGTGTACCTACACCACACGGACAAAATCCTGGAACTCCCTCCCTAACAGCGCCGTGGGTGTACCTACACCACACGGACAAAATCTTGGAACTCCCTCCCTTACAGCGCCGTGGGTGTACCTACACCACACGGACAAAATCCTGGAACTCCCTCCCTAACAGCGCCGTGGGTGTACCTACACCACCCGGACAAAATCCTGGAACTCCCTCCCTAACAGCGCTGTGGGTGTACCTACACCACACGGACAAAATCCTGTCACTCCCTACCTAACAGCGCCGTGAGCGTACCTACACCACACGGACAAAATCCTGGAACTCCCTCCCTAACAGCGCCGTGGGTGTACCTACACCACACGGACAAAATCCTGGAACACCCTCCCTAACAGCGCCGTGGGTGTACCTACACCATACGGACAAAATCCTGGACCTCCCTCCCTAACAGCGCCGTGGGTGTACCTACATCACACGGACAGAATCCTGGAACTCCCTCCCTAACAGCGCCTTGGGTGTACCTACACCACACGGACAAAAGTCTTGAACTCCCTCCCTAACAGCACCGTGGGTGTACCTACACCACACGGACAAAATCCTGGAACTCCCTCCCTAACAGCGCCGTGTCTGTACTTACACCAAACGGACAAAATCCTGGAACTCCCTCCCTAACCGTGCCGTGGGTGTACCTAGACCACACGGACAAAATCCTGGAACTTCCTCCATAACAGCGCCGTGGGTGTACCTACAACTCACGGAAAAAATAATGGAACTCTCTCCCTATCAGCGCCGCGGGTGTACCTACACCACACAGACAAAATCCTGGAACTCCCTCCCTAACAGCGCCGTGGGTGTACCTACAACTCACGGAAAAAATAATGGAACTCTCTCCCTAACAGCGCCGTTGGTGTACCTACACCACACGGACAAAATCCTGGAACACCCTCCCTTAGAGCGCTGTGGGTGTACCTACAACTCACAGACAAAATCCCGGGACACCCTCCCTAACAACGCCGTGGTGTACCTACACCAAACGGACAAAATCCTGGAACTCCCTCCCTAACAGCGCCATGGGTGTACCTACACCACACGGACAAAATCCTGGAACTCCCTCCCTAAGAGCGCCGTGGGTGTACTTACAACTCAAGGACAAAATCCCGGAAGTCCCTCCCTAACAGCGCCATGGGTGTACCTACACCACACGGACAAAATACCGGAACTCCCTCCCTTACAGCGCCGTGGGTGTACCTAGACCACACGGACAAAATCCTGGAACGTCCTCCCTAACAGCGCCGTGGGTGTACCTACACCACACGGACAAAATCCTGGAACTTCCTCCCTAACAGCGCCGTGGGTGTACCTACACCAACGGACAAAATCCTGGAAGTCCCTCCATAACAGTGCCGTGGGTGTACCTACAACTCACGGACAAAATCCTGGAACTCCCTCCCTAACAGCGCCGTGGGTGTACCTACACCAAACGGACAAAATCCTGGAACTCCCTCCCTAACAGCGCCGTGGGTGTACCTACACAACACGGGACAAAATCCTGGAACTCCCTCCATAACTGCGCCGTGGGTGTACCTACACCACACGGACAAAATCTTGGAACTCCCTCCCTACCAGCGCCGTGTGTGCACCTACACCACACAGACAAAATCCTGGAACTCCCTCCCTAACAGCGCCGTGGGTGTACCTACAACTCACGGAAAAAATAATGGAACTCTCTCCCTAACAGCGCCGCGGGGGTACCTACACCACACGGACAAAATCCTGGAACTCACTCCTTAACAGTGCCGTGGGTGTACCTACACCACACAGACAAAATCCTGGAACAGCCTCCCTAACAGCGCCGTGGGTGTACCTACACCAAACGGACAAAATCCTGGAACTCCCTCCCTAACAGTGCCGTGGGTGTACCTACACCACACGGGACAAAATCCTGGACCTCCCTCCCTAACAGCGCCGTGGGTGTACCTACATCACACGGACAAAATCCTGGAACTCCCTCCCTAACAGCGCCTTGGGTGTACCTACATCACACGGACAAAAGCCTTGAACTCCCTCCCTAACAGCACCGTGGGTGTACCTACACCACAGGGACAAAATCCTGGAACTCCCTCCCTAACAGCGCCGTGTCTGTACTTACACCACACGGACAAAATCCTGGAACTCCCTCCCTAACAGCGCCGTGGGTGTACCTACACCACACGGACAAAATCCTGGAACTCCCTCCCTAACCGCGCCGTGGGTGTACCTAGACCACACGGACAAAATCCTGGAACTTCCTCCCTAACAGCGCCGTGGGTGTACCTACAACTCACCGAAAAAATAATGGAACTCTCTCCCTATCAACGCCGCGGGTGTGCCTACACCAGACAGACAAAATCCTGGAACTCCCTCCCTAACCGCGCCGTGGGTGTACCTACAACTCACGGACAAAATCCCGGGACTCCCTCCCTAACAGCGCCGTGGGTGTACCTACACCACACGGACAAAATCCTGGAACTCCCTCCCTAACAGCGCCATGGGTGTACCTACACCACACGGACAAAATCCCGGAACTCCATCCCTAACCGCGCCGTGGGTGTACCTAGACCACACGGACAAAATCCTGGAACTCCCTCCCTAACAGCGCCGTGGGTGTTCCTACAACTCACGGAAAAAATAATGGAACTCTCTCCCTATCAGCGCCGCGGGTGTACCTACACCACACGGACAAAATCCTGGAACTCCCTCCTTAACAGTGCCGTGGGTGTACCTACACCACACAGACAAAATCCTGGAAAACCCTCCAAGACAGCGCCGTGGGTGTACCTGCACCAAACGGACAAAATCCTGGAACTACCTCCCGAACAGTGCCGTGGGTGTACCTACAACTCACGGACAAAATCCTGGAACTCCATCTCTAACAGCGCCGTGGGTGTACCTACACCAAACGGACAAAATCCTGGAACTCCCTCCCTAACAGTGCCGTGGGTGTACCTACACCACACCACACGGGACAGAATCCTGGAACTCCCTCCCTAACAGCGCCATGGGTGTACCTACAACTCACGGAAAAAATAATGGAACTCTCTCCCTAACAGCGCCGCGGGTGTACCTACACCACACGGACAAAATCCTGGAACTCCCTCCCTAAGAGCGCCGTGGGTGTACGTACAACTCAAGGACAAAATCCCGGAAGTCCCTCCCTAACAGCGCCATGGGTGTACCTACACCACACGGACAAAATACCGGAACTCCCTCCCTTACATCGCCGTGGGTGTACCTAGACCACACGGACAAAATCCTGGAACGTCCTCCCTCACAGCGCCGTGGGTGTACCTACACCACACGGACAAAATCCTGGAACTTCCTTCCTAACAGCGCCGTGGGTGTACCTACACCAACGGACAAAATCCTGGAACTCCCTCCATAACAGTGCCGTGGGTGTACCTACAACTCACGGACAAAATCTCTGAACTCCCTCCCTAACAGCGCCGTGGGTGTACCTACACCAAACGGACAAAATCCTGGAACTCCTTCCCTAACAGCGCCGTGGGTGTACCTACACAACACGGGACAAAATCCTGGAACTCCCTCCCTACCAGCGCCGTGTGTGCACCTACATCACACAGACAAAATCCTGGAACTCCCTCCCTAACAGCGCCGTGGGTGTACCTACAACTCACGGAAAAAATAATGGAACTCTCTCCCTAACAGCGCCGCGGGTGTACCTACACCACACGGACAAAATCCTGGAACTCACTCCTTAACAGTGCGTGGGTGTACCTACACCACACAGACAAAATCCTGGAACAGCCTCCCTAACAGCGCCGTGGGTGTACCTACACCAAACGGACAAAATCCTGGAACTCCCTCCCTAACAGTGCCGTGGGTGTACCTACACCACACGGGACAAAATCCTGGACCTCCCTCCCTAACAGCGCCGTGGGTGTACCTACATCACACGGACAAAATCCTGGAACTCCCTCCCTAACAGCGCCTTGGGTGTACCTACATCACACGGACAAAAGCCTTGAACTCCCTCCCTAACAGCACCGTGGGTGTACCTACACCACAGGGACAAAATCCTGGAACTCCCTCCCTAACAGCGCCGTGTCTGTACTTACACCACACGGACAAAATCCTGGAACTCCCTCCCTAACAGCGCCGTGGGTGTACCTACACCACACGGACAAAATCCTGGAACTCCCTCCCTAACCGCGCCGTGGGTGTACCTAGACCACACGGACAAAATCCTGGAACTTCCTCCCTAACAGCGCCGTGGGTGTACCTACAACTCACGGAAAAAATAATGGAACTCTCTCCCTATCAACGCCGCGGGTGTGCCTACACCACACAGACAAAATCCTGGAACTCCCTCCCTAACCGCGCCGTGGGTGTACCTACAACTCACGGACAAAATCCCGGGACTCCCTCCCTAACAGCGCCGTGGGTGTACCTACACCACACGGACAAAGTCCTGGAACTCCCTCCCTAACAGCGCCATGGGTGTACCTACACCACACGGACAAAATCCCGGAACTCCCTCCCTAACCGCGCCGTGGGTGTACCTAGACCACACGTACAAAATCCTGGAACTCCCTCCCTAACAGCGCCGTGGGTGTTCCTACAACTCACGGAAAAAATAATGGAACTCTCTCCCTATCAGCGCCACGGGTGTACGTACACCACACGGACAAAATCCTGGAACTCCCTCCTTAACAGTGCCGTGGGTGTCCCTACACCACACAGACAAAATCCTGGAAAACCCTCCAAGACAGCGCCGTGGGTGTACCTGCACCAAACGGACAAAATCCTGGAACTACCTCCCTAACAGTGCCGTGGGTGTACCTACAACTCACGGACAAAATCCTGGAACTCCCTCTCTAACAGCGCTGTGGGTGTACCTACACCAAACGGACAAAATCCGGGAAATCCCTCCCTAACAGTGCCGTGGGTGTACCTACACCCCACCACACGGGACAGAATCCTGGAACTCCCTCCCTAACAGTGCCGTGGGTGTACCTACACCACACGGACAAAATCCTGGAACTCCCTCCCTAACAGCGCCGTGGCTGTACCTACACCACAGGGACAAAATCCTGGAACTCCCTCCCTAAAAGCACCGTGGCTGTACCGACACCACACGGGCAAAATCCTGGAACTCCCTTCCTAACAGCGCCGTGGGTGTACCTACATCACACGGACAAAATCGTGGAACTCCCTCCCTAACAGCGCCGTGGGTGTACCTACACCACACAGACAAAATCCTGGAACTCCCTCCCTAACAGCGCTGTGGGTGTACCTACACCACACGGACAAAATCCTGGAACTCCCTCCCTAACAGCGCCGTGTGTGTACCTACACCACACGGACAAAATCCGGGAACTCCCTCCCTAACAGCGCCGTGGGTGTACCTACAACGCACGGAAAAAATAATGGAACTCTATCCCAAACAGCGCCGCGGGTGTACCTACACCACACGGACAAAATCCTGGAACTACCTCCCTAACAGCGCCGTGGGTGTACCTAGACCACACGGACAAAATCCTGGAACACCCTCCCTAACAGCGCCGTGGGTGTACCTACAACTCACGGAAAAAATAATGGAGATCTCTCCCTATCAGCACCGCTGGTGTACCAACACCACACGGACAAAATAATGGAACTCCCTCCTTAACATTGCCGTGGCTGTACCTACACCACACAGACAAAATCCTGGAACACCCTCCCTGACAGCGCCGTGGGTGTACCTACACCAACGGACAAATCCTGGAACTCCCTCCTTAACAGCGCCGTGGGTGTACCTACAACTCACGGACAAAATCCTGGAACTCCCTCCTTAACTGCGCCGTGGGTGTAGCTACACCACACGGACAAAATCCTGGAACTCCCTCCCTAACAGCACCGCGGGTGTACCTACACCACACGGACAAAATCCTGGAACTCCCTCCCTAACAGCGCCATGGGTGTACCTACACCACAGGGACAAAATCCTAGAACTCCCTCCCTAACAGCGCCGTGGGTGTACCTACATCACACGGACGAAAATTTGGAACTCCCTCCCTAACAGCGCCGTGGGTGTACCTACACTAAACGGACAAAATCCTGGAACTCCCTCCCTAACAGCACCGTGGGTGTACCTACACCACACGGGACAAAATCCTGGAACTCCCTCTCTAACAGCGCCGTGGGTGTAGCTACACCACACGGACAAAATCTTGGAACTCCCTCCCTACCAGCGCCGTGTGTGCACCTACACCACACAGACAAAATCCTGGAACTCCCTCCCTAACAGCGCCGTGGGTGTACCAACATCACACGGACAAAATCCTGGAACTCCCTCCCTAACAGCGCCGTGTCTGTACTTACACCACACGGACAAAATCCTGGAACTCCCTCCCTAACAGCGCCGTGGGTGTACCTAGACCACACGGACAAAATCCTGGAACTTCCTCCCGAACAGCGCGTGGGTGTACCTACAACTCACGGAAAAAATAATGCAACTCTCTCCCTATCAGCGCCGCAGGTGTACCAACACCACACGGACAAAATCCTGGAACTCCCTCCTTAACAGTGCCGTGGCTGTACCTACACCACACAGACAAAATCCTGGAACTCCCTCCCTAACAGCGCCGTGGGTGTACCTACATCCCACGGACAAAATCCTGGAACTCCCTCTCTAACAGCGCCGTGGGTGAACCTACACCAAACGGACAAAATCCTGGAACTCCCTCCCTAACAGCGCCGTGGGTGTACCTACACCACACCACACGGGACAGAATCCTGGAACTCCCTCCCTAACAGTGCCGTGGGTGTACCTACAGCACACAGACAAAATCCTGGAACACACTCCCTAACAGCGCCGTGGGTGTACCTACACCACACAGACAAAATCCTGGAACTCCCTCCCTAACAGCGCCCTGTGTGTACCTACACTACACGGACAAAATCCTGGAACTCCCTCCCTAACAGCGCCGTGGGTGTACCTACACCACACGGACAAAATCCTGGAACTCCCTCCCTAACAGCGCCGTGTGTGTACCTACACCACACGGACAAAATCCGGGAACTCCCTCCCTAACAGCGCCGTGGGTGTACCTACAACGCACGGAAAAAATAATGGAACTCTATCCCTAACAGCGCCGCGGGTGTACCTACACCACACGGACAAAATCCTGGAACTACCTCCCTAACAGCGCCGTGGGTGTACCTAGACCACACGGACAAAATCCTGGAACACCCTCCCTAACAGCGCCGTGGGTGTACCTACAACTCACGGAAAAAATAATGGAGATCTCTCCCTATCAGCACCGCTGGTGTACCAACACCACACGGACAAAATAATGGAACTCCCTCCTTAACATTGCCGTGGCTGTACCTACACCACACAGACAAAATCCTGGAACACCCTCCCTGACAGCGCCGTGGGTGTACCTACACCAACGGACAAAATCCAGGAACTCCCTCCTTAACTGCGCCGTGGGTGTACCTACACCACACGGACAAAATCCTGGAACTTCCTCCCTAACAGCACCGCGGGTGTACCTACACCACACGGACAAAATCCTGGAACTCCCTCCCTAACAGCGCCATGGGTGTACCTACACCACAGGGACAAAATCCTAGAACTCCCTCCCTAACAGCGCCGTGGGTGTACCTACACCACACAGACAAAATCCTGGAACACACTCCCTAACAGCGCCATGGGTGTACCTACACCACACGGACGAAATCCTGGAACTCCCTCCCTAACAGCGCCGTGGGTGTACCTACACTAAACGGACAAAATCCTGGAACTCCCTCCCTAATAGCACCGTGGGTGTACCTACACCACACGGGACAAAATCCTGGAACTCCCTCTCTAACAGCGCCGTGGGTGTAGCTACACCACACGGACAAAATCTTGGAACTCCCTCCCTACCAGCGCCGTGTGTGCACCTACACCACACAGACAAAATCCTGGAACTCCCTCCCTAACAGCGCCGTGGGTGTACCTACATCACACGGACAAAATCCTGGAACTCCCTCCCTAACAGCGCCGTGTCTGTACTTACACCACACGGACAAAATCCTGGAACTCCCTCCCTAACAGCGCCGTGGGTGTACCTAGACCACACGGACAAAATCCTGGAACTTCCTCCCTAACAGCGCCGTGGGTGTACCTACAACTCACGGAAAAAATAATGCAACTCTCTCCCTATCAGCGCCGCAGGTGTACCAACACCACACGGACAAAATCCTGGAACTCCCTCCTTAACAGTGCCGTGGCTGTACCTACACCACACAGACAAAATCCTGGAACTCCCTCCCTAACAGCGCCGTGGGTGTACCTACATCACACGGACAAAATCCTGGAACTCCCTCCCTAACAGCGCCGTGTCTGTACTTACACCACACGGACAAAATCCTGGAAATCCCTCCCTAACAGCGCCATGGGTGTACCTAGACCACACGGACAAAATCCTGGAACTTCCTCCCTAACAGCGCCGTGGGTGTACCTACAACTCACGGAAAAAATAATGCAACTCTCTCCCTATCAGCGCCGCAGGTATACCAACACCACACGGACAAAATCCTGGAACTCCCTCCTTAACAGTGCCGTGGCTGTACCTACACCACACAGACAAAATCCTGGAACACCCTCGCTGACAGCGCCGTGGGTGTACCTACACCAACGGACAAAATCCTGGAACTCCCTCCTTAACAGCGCCGTGGGTGTACCTACAACTCACGGACAAAATCCTGGAACTCCCTCCCTAACAACGCCGTGGGTGTACCTACACCAAACGGACAAAATCCTGGAACTCCCTCCCTAACAGCGCCCTGGGTGTACCTACACAACACGGGACAAAATCCTGGAACTCCCTCCCTAACTGCGCCGTGGGTGTACCTACACCACACGGACAAAATCCTGGAACTCCCTCCCTAACAGCACCGCGGGTGTACCTACTCCACAGGGACAAAATCCTGGAACACCCTCCCTAACAGCGCCGTGGGTGTTCCTACAACTCACGGAAAAAATAATGGAACTCTCTCCCTATCAGCGCCGCGGGTGTACCTACACCACACGGACAAAATCCTGGAACTCCCTCCTTAACAGTGCCGTGGGTGTACCTACACCACACAGACAAAATCCTGGAAAACCCTCCAAGACAGCGCCGTGGGTGTACCTGCACCAAACGGACAAAATCCTGGAACTACCTCCCTAACAGTGCCGTGGGTGTACCTACAACTCACGGACAAAATCCTGGAACTCCCTCTCTAACAGCGCCGTGGGTGTACCTACACCAAACGGACAAAATCCTGGAACTCCCTCCCTAACAGTGCCGTGGGTGTACCTACACCACACCACACGGGACAGAATCCTGGAACTCCCTCCCTAACAGTGCCGTGGGTGTACCTACACCGCACGGACAAAATCCTGGAACTCCCTCCCTAACAGCGCCGTGGCTGTACCTACACCACACAGACAAAATCCTGGAACTCCCTCCCGAACAGCGCCGTGTGTGTACCTACACTACACAGACAAAATCCTGGAACTCCCTCCCTAACAGCGCCGTGGGTGTACCTACACCACACGGACAAAATCCTGGAACTCCCTCCCTAACAGCGCCGTGTGTGTACCTACACCACACGGACAAAATCCGGGAACTCCCTCCCTAACAGCGCCGTGGGTGTACCTACAACGCACGGAAAAAATAATGGAACTCCCTCCCTAACAGCGCTTTGGGTGTACCTACACCACACGGACAAAATCCTGGAACTCCCTCCCTAACAGCGCCGTGGGTGTACCTACACCGCACGGACAAAATCCTGGAACTCCCTCCCTAACAGCGCCGTGGGTGTACCTACACCACACGGAAAAATCCTGGAACTCCCTCCCTAACAGCGCCGTGGGTGTACCTACACCACACGGGACAAAATCCTGGAACTCCCTCCCTAAAGCGCCGTGGGTGTACCTACACCACACGGACAAAATCCTGGAACTCTCTCACTAACAGCGCCGTGGCTGTACCTACACCACACGGACACAATCCTGGAACTCCCTCCCTAACAGCGCCGTGGGTGTACCTACACAACACGGACAAAATCCTGGAACTCCCTCCCTAACAGCGCCGTGGGTTTACCTACACCACATGGACAAAATCCTGGAACTCCCTCCCTAACAGCGCCGTGGGTGTACCCACACCACACGCTCAAAATTCTGGAACTCCCTCCCTAACAGCACCGTGGGTGTACCTACACCACACGGACAAAATCCTGGAACTCCCTCCCTAACAGCGCCGTGGGTGTACCTACACCACACGGACAAAATCCTGGAACTCCCTCCCTAACAGCGCCGTGGGTGTACCTACACCACACGGACAAAATCCTGGAACTCCCTCCCTAACAGCGCTGTGGGTGTACCTACACCACACGGACAAAATCCTGGAACTCCCTCCCTAACAGCGCCGTGGGTGTGCCTACACCACACGGACAAAATCCTGGAACTCCCTCCCTAACAGCGCCGTGGGTGTACCTACACCAAACGGACAAAATCCTGGAACTCCCTCCCTAACAGCGCCCTGGGTGTACCTACACAACACGGGACAAAATCCTGGAACTCCCTCCCTAACTGCGCCGTGGGTGTACCTACACCACACGGACAAAATCCTGGAACTCCCTCCCTAACAGCACCGCGGGTGTACCTACTCCACAGGGACAAAATCCTGGAACACCCTCCCTAACAGCGCCGTGGGTGTTCCTACAACTCACGGAAAAAATAATGGAACTCTCTCCCTATCAGCGCCGCGGGTGTACCTACACCACACGGACAAAATCCTGGAACTCCCTCCTTAACAGTGCCGTGGGTGTACCTACACCACACAGACAAAATCCTGGAAAACCCTCCAAGACAGCGCCGTGGGTGTACCTGCACCAAACGGACAAAATCCTGGAACTACCTCCCTAACAGTGCCGTGGGTGTACCTACAACTCACGGACAAAATCCTGGAACTCCCTCTGTAACAGCGCCGTGGGTGTACCTACACCAAACGGACAAAATCCTGGAACTCCCTCCCTAACAGTGCCGTGGGTGTACCTACACCACACCACACGGGACAGAATCCTGGAACTCCCTCCCTAACAGTGCCGTGGGTGTACCTACACCGCACGGACAAAATCCTGGAACTCCCTCCCTAACAGCGCCGTGGCTGTACCTACACCACACAGACAAAATCCTGGAACTCCCTCCCGAACAGCGCCGTGTGTGTACCTACACTACACAGACAAAATCCTGGAACTCCCTCCCTAACAGCGCCGTGGGTGTACCTACACCACACGGACAAAATCCTGGAACTCCCTCCCTAACAGCGCCGTGTGTGTACCTACACCACACGGACAAAATCCGGGAACTCCCTCCCTAACAGCGCCGTGGGTGTACCTACAACGCACGGAAAAAATAATGGAACTCCCTCCCTAACAGCGCTTTGGGTGTACCTACACCACACGGACAAAATCCTGGAACTCCCTCCCTAACAGCGCCGTGGGTGTACCTACACCGCACGGACAAAATCCTGGAACTCCCTCCCTAACAGCGCCGTGGGTGTACCTACACCACACGGAAAAATCCTGGAACTCCCTCCCTAACAGCGCCGTGGGTGTACCTACACCACACGGGACAAAATCCTGGAACTCCCTCCCTAAAGCGCCGTGGGTGTACCTACACCACACGGACAAAATCCTGGAACTCTCTCACTAACAGCGCCGTGGGTGTACCTACACCACACGGACACAATCCTGGAACTCCCTCCCTAACAGCGCCGTGGGTGTACCTACACAACACGGACAAAATCCTGGAACTCCCTCCCTAACAGCGCCGTGGGTTTACCTACACCACATGGACAAAATCCTGGAACTCCCTCCCTAACAGCGCCGTGGGTGTACCCACACCACACGCTCAAAATTCTGGAACTCCCTCCCTAACAGCACCGTGGGTGTACCTACACCACACGGACAAAATCCTGGAACTCCCTCCCTAACAGCGCCGTGGGTGTACCTACACCACACGGACAAAATCCTGGAACTCCCTCCCTAACAGCGCCGTGGGTGTACCTACACCACACGGACAAAATCCTGGAACTCCCTCCCTAACAGCGCTGTGGGTGTACCTACACCACACGGACAAAATCCTGGAACTCCCTCCCTAACAGCGCCGTGGGTGTGCCTACACCACATGGACAAAATCCTGGAACTCCCTCCCTAACAGCGCCGTGGGTGTACCTACACCACACGGACAAAATCCTGGAACTCCTTCCCTAACAGTGCGTGGGTGTACCTACACCTCACGGACTTAATCCTGGAACACCCTCCCTAATTTTTTTATGTTTTGAGAAAATTAGTTGAGAATAAACCCGGCGCTTACCCCTCCATCCTCTCCAAACAGGAAGTAATAAAATGGGGGGTGGGGGAGGGGCGGTCAATCTCGTCCACGGATGGGTAAAAATGAAGGATGTGTCATCGATTAAATGAAAAATTGGGATATTATAACTCTCACAGAGAATGAGACAGAAAGAGGCAGAGACAGAGACTGAGAGAGAGAGATAGACAGATAGACAGGGAGGGAGAGAGACACAGAGCGAGACAGAGTAAGAGAGAAGGTGACAGAGAGTGAGACAGAAAGAGGCAGAGACAGAGACTGAGAGAGAGAGATAGACGGTTAGAAAGACATGGAGCAAGACAGAGACAGACAGAAAGATAGAGACAGATTCACAGAATCACAGAGTGCAGAAGAGGCCCTTCGGCCCATCAAGTCTGTACCGACCCGTGAGAAACACCTGACCTACCTCCCTAACCCCATTGACCAGCACTTGGCCCATAGCCTTGAATGTTATGAGGTGCCAAGTTCTCATCCAGGTGCTTTTTAAAGGATGTGAGGCTAACCCGTCTCCACCACCCTCCCAGGCAGCGCATTCCAGACCCTCACCACCCTCTGGGTAAAAAAGCTTCTCCTCACATCCCCCCCTAAACCTCCTGCCCCCCTCACCTTGAACTTGTGTCTCCTTGTGACTGACCCTCCAACTAAAGGGAACAGCTGCTCCCTATCCACCCTGTCCATGCCCCTCATAATCTTGTACACCTCGATCAGGTCGCCCCTCAGTCTTCTCTGCTCCAACCAAAACAACCCAAGTCTATCCAACCTCTCTTCATAACTTAAATGTTTCATCCCAGGCAACATCCTGGTGAATCTCCTCTGCACCCCCGCCAGTGCAATCACATCCTTCCTATAATGTGGCGACCAGAACTGCACACAGTACTCCAGCTGTGGCCTCACCAAGGTTCTGTACAACTCCAACATGACCTCCCTACTTTTGTAATCTATGCCTCGATTGATAAAGGCAAGTGTCCCATATGACTTTTCACCACCCCACTAACATGCCCCTCCGCCTTCAGAGGGGGGTGGGGGGGGAATGGGGGGGATGGGCAATGGGGGGGATAGGGAATAGGGGGGATGAGGGATATGGGGATTGGGGAATGGGGATATGAGGATGGGGGACTGGGGGATATGGGGATGGGGGACTGGGGGATGGGGGATATGGGACTGGGGGACTGGGGGATATGGGGATGGGGGACTGGGGGATGGGGGATATGGGACTGGGGGACTGGGGGATATGGGGATGGGGGACTGGGGGATGGGGGATATGGGACTGGGGGACTGGGGGATATGGGGATGGGGGACTGGGGGATGGGGGATATGGGACTGGGGGACATGTGGATGGGAATGGGGATGGGGGTTTGGGGATGGGGGGCTGGTAATGGGCTTGGGAGACTGGGTGATAGGGTTTGGGCGATGGGGTTTGTGGGATGGGATTAGGGGATATGGGGATGGGGGACTGGGCAATGGGGGTGTAGGGGATATGAGGATGGGCGATATGGGGACTTGGGGATATGGGGACTGGGGATATGGTATGTGGATAGGGGATATGGGGACTGGGGATGGGAATGGGGGCGTGGTGTCTGGGGGTTGAGAATGGGGATTATAGGGGATATGGGGATGGGGGATATGGGAATGGGGATGATGGGGATGGGGAATGTTGATGGGGATGGCGGATATGGGGACTGGGGATGGGAATGGGGATTTTGGGGGGATGGGGATTAGGGATAAGGGAATTGGAATGGGGATATGGGCAGGAGGATGGGGAATTTGGGATGGGAGATATGGGATGGGGATATGGGGGATTGGAGGCTGGGAATGGGGGAATGGTGATTGGGGGGATGAGAATGGTGATTATGGGGGGATATGGGGATGATCGGGATGGGGAATGGTGATGGGGATCGGGGATTTGGGTGAATGGGGATTAGGGATATGGGGACAGGGGTTGGGGATATGGGTGGGAGGATGGGGAATTTGGGGATGGGGGATATGGGGATGGGAGATATGGGATGGGGATTGGGGGTATGGGGATAGGGGTGATGGGATATGGGGATGGGATTAGGGGAGATGGGGGGCTATAGGGATAGGGGTGATGGGATATGGGGATGTGGGATATAGGGGATGGGATTGGGGGGATAGGGGATGGGATTGGGGATATGGGGAATGGGGTTGAGATTGGGGGGATATGAGATTTGATAGGGGGATATGGGATTTGGGGGTATGGGGTTTGGGGGATATGAGGATGGGGATGGGATTAGGGGTTGGGATTGGGGGATATGGGGATGGGGATATGGGTTTGGGGGGATATGGGATTTGGGGATGGGGATATGGAAGAATGGGGATTGGGGGATGCGGATTGGGGGATATGGAGATTGGGGGATATGGGTTTGGGGGGATGGGGATTGGGGGATATGGGGTTTGGGGGGATGGGGATGGGGGGATGCAGATTAGGGGATATGGGGATATGGGGAGGGGGATATGGGTTTGGGGGGATGATATGGGATTGGGGGGATATGGGGTTTGGGGGATATGGGATTGGGGATATGGGGAGGGGGATATGGGATTGGGGGATGATATGGGGGTTGGGGATATGGGGGAGGATATGGGGGTTGGGGATTTGGGGGGATGATATGGGATTGGGGATATGAGGGGAAGATATGGGATTGGGGGGATGATATGGGATTGGGGGGATGACATGGGATTGGGGGATGATATGGAGGGATATGGGATTGGGGGATGATATGGGGGGGATGATATGGGATTGGGTGAATGATATGGGGGATGATATGGGATTGGGGATGATATGGGGGGGATGATATGGGATTGGGGATGATATGGGGATGATATGTGATTGGGGGATGATATGGGGGGCATGATATGGGATTGGGGATGATATGGGATTGGGGGGATGATATGGAGGGGATGATATGGGATTGGGGGGATTATATGGGGGGATGATATGGGATTGGGGGGGATGCTATGGGATTGGGGGATGATATGGGATTGGGGATAATATGGGATTGGGGGATGATATGGTGGGATGATATGGGGTGGTGATATGGGAGTTGGGGATATGGGGGGATGATATGGGATTGGGAGATGATATGGGTTTGGGGGGGTTGATATGGGGGGGATGATATGGGATTGGGGATGATATGGGATTGGGGATGATATAGGGAGATGATTATGGGATTGGGGGGAGGATATGGGTGTTGGGGATATGGGATTGCAGGGATGACATGGGGAGGGCAATATGGGATTGTGGAGATGATATGGGATTGCAGGGATGATATGGGGGGATGATATGGGGGTTGGGGATATGGGGGGGATGATATGGGGGTTGGGGATATGGGGGGATGATATGGTGTTGGGGATATGGGGGGATGATATGGGGATTGCGGGTATATGGGGGTGTGGGGGATGATATGGGGGTTGGGGATATAGGGGGATGATATGGGATTGCGGGTATATGGGGTGTGGGGGATGATATGGGGGGTTGGGGATATGCGGGGGATGATATGGGGATTGTGGGGATGATATGGGGGTTGGGGATATGGGGGATGATATGGGATTGCATGGATGATATGTGGTTGGCGATATGGGGGGAATGATATGGGGGTTGGGGATATGGGGGGATGATCTGGGGGTTGGGGATATGGGGGGATGATATGGGATTGCAGGGATGATATGGGGGGATGATATGGGGGTTGGGGATGGGGGGGATGATATGGGGGTTGGGGATATGGGGGGGATGATATGGGGATTGCGGGTATATGGGGTGTGGGGGATGATATGGGGGTTGGGGATATGGGGGGATGATATGGAGGTTGGGGATATAGGGGGATGATATGGGGGTTGGGGATATGGGGATGTGGGGGATGATATGGGGGGTTGGGGATATGGGGGGATGATCTGGGGGTTGGGGATGATATGGGGGTTGGGGAAATGGGGGTTGGGGATATGGGGGTTGGGGATATGGGGGGGATGATATGAGGGTTGGGGATATGGGGGGATGATATGGGATTGCGGGTATATGGGGTGTGGGGGATGATATGGGAGTTGGGGATATGGGAGGATGATATGGGATTGTGGAGATGATATGGGGGTTGGCGATATGGGGGGGATGATATGGGGGGTTGGGGATATGGGGGATGATATTGGGGTTGGGGATATGGGGATGATATGGGGGGTTGGGGATATGGGGGTTGGGGGATATGGGGGATGACATGGGGGTTGGGGATATGGGGGGATGATATGGGGGTTGGGGATATGGGGGATGATATGGGGGTTGGGGGATATGGGGGGGATGATATTGGGATTGGGGATATGGGGGGATGATATGGGGGTTGGGGATATGGGGAATGATATGGGGGGTTGGGGATATGGGGGGATGATATTGGGGTTGGGGGATATGGGGGTTGGGGATATGGGGGGATGATATGGGGGTTGGGGATGATATGGGGAGTTGGGGATATGGGGGGTTGGGGATATGGGGATTGGGGATATGGGGGATGATATGGGGGTTGGGGATATGGGGGATGATATGGGGGTTGGGGATATGGGGATTGGGGGATATGGGGAATGATATGGGGGTTGGGGATATGGGGGGATGATATTGGGGTTGGGGATATGGGGGATGATATGGGGGGTTGGGGATATGGGGGGTTGGGGATATGGGGAATGATATGGGGGTTGGGGATATGGGGGGGATGATATGAGGGTTGGGGATATGGGGGTTGGGGATATGGGGGATATGGGGTTGGGGATATGGGGGTTGGGGATATGGGGATTGGGGATATGGGGGTTGGGGATATGGGGATGATATGGGGGTTGGGGATATGGGGGTTGGGGATATGGGGGTTGGGGATGATATGGGGGTTGGGGATATGGGTGTTGGGGATATGGGGGTTGGGATATGGGGGATGATATGGGGGTTGGGGATATGGGGGTTGGGGATATGAGGGTTGGGGATATGGGGGTTGGGGATATGGGGGTTGGGGATATGGGGGATGATATGGGGGTTGGGGATATGGGGGTTGAGGATATGGAGGTTGGGATATGGGGGATGATATGGGGGTTGGGGATATGGGGGTTGGGGATATGGGGGTTGGGGATATGGGGATATGGGTGTTGGGGATATGAGGGTTGGGGATATGGGGGTTGGGGATATGAGGGTTGGGGATATGGGGGTTGGGGATATGGGGGATGATATGGGGGTTGGGTATATGGGGGTTGGGGATATGGGGATGATATGGGGGTTGGGGATATGGGGGTTGGGGATATGGGTGTTGGGGATATGGGGGTTGGGATATGGGGGATGATATGGGGGTTGGGGATATGGGGGTTGGGGATATGAGGGTTGGGGATATGGGGGTTGGGGATATGAGGGTTGGGGATATGGGGGTTGGGGATATGGGGAATGAGGATATGGGGGTTGATATGGGGGTTGAGATATGTGGGTTGGGGATATGGGGGTTGGGGATATGGGTGTTGGGGTTATGGGGGTTGGGATATGGGGGTTGGGGATATGGGGGTTGAGGATATGGGCGTTGGGGATAGGGGGGGTTGATATGGGGGTTGGGGATATGGGGGATGATATGGGGGTTGGGGATATGGGGGATGATATGGGGGTGGGGGATGATATGGGGGTTGGGGATATGGGGGATGATATGGGGGTTGGGGATATGGGGGTTGGGGATATGGGCAATGATATGGGGGTTGGGGATATGGGGGTTGGGGATATGGGGGTTGGGGATATGGGTGTTGGGGTTATGGGGATGATATGGGGGTTGGGATATGGCGGTTGGGGATATGGGGGGATGATATGGGGGTTGGGGATATGGGGGTTGGGGATATGGGGGATGATATGGGGGGTTGGGGATATGGGGGATGATATGGGGGTTGGGGATATGGGGGATGATATGGGGGTTGGGGATATGGGGGTTGTGGATATGGGGGATGATTGGGGGTGGGGTATGGGGTTGGGGATATGGGGGATGATATGGGGGTTGGGGATATGGGGGATGATATGGGGGTTGGGGATATGGGGGTTGGGGATATGGGGGATGATATGGGGGTTGGGGATATGGGGGATGTTATGGGGGTTGGGGATATGGGGGTTGGGGATATGGGGGATGATATGGAGGTTGGGGTTATGGGGGTTGGGGATATGGGGGTTGGGGTTATGGGTGTTGGGGATATGGGGGTTGGGTATATGGGGGTTGGGGATATGGGGGATGATATGGGGGTTGGGGATATGGGGGTTGGGGATATGGGGGATGATATGGGGGTTGGGGATATGGGGGTTGGGGATATGGGGATGATATGGGGGTTAGGGATATGGGGGATGATATGGGGGTTGGGGATATGGGGGTTGATATGGGGGTTGGGGATATGGGGGTTGATATGGGGTTGGGGATATGGGGGATGATATGGGGGTTGGGGATATGGGGATATGGGGGATGATATGGGGGTTGGGGATATGGGGGGTTGGGGATATGGGGATGATATGGGGGTTGGGGATATGGGGGATGATATGGGGGTTGGAGATATGGGGATTGGGGGATGATATGGAGGTTGGGGATATGGGGGATGATATGGGGGTTGGGGATATGGGGGGGTGATATGGGGGTTGGGGATATGGGGATTGGGGATATGGGGGGTTGGGGATATGGGGGTTGGGGATATGGGGGTTGATATGGGGTTGGGGATATGGGGGATGATATGGGGGTTGGGGATATGGGGGTTGGGGATATGGGGGATGATATGGAGGTTGGGGATATGGGGGTTGGGGATATGGGGGTTGGGGATATGGGGGTTGGGGATATGGGGGATGATATGGGGTTGGGATGATATGGGGGTTAGGGATATGGGGGAATGATATGGGGGTTGTGGATTTGGGGGTTGATATGGGGGTTGATATGGGGTTGGGGATATGGGGGATGATATGGGGGTTGGGGATATGGGGGTTGGGGATATGGGCGTTGATATGGGGGATGATATGGGGGTTGGGGATATGGGGGATGATATGGGGGATGATATGGGAGTTGGGGATATGGGGGTTGGGGATATGGGGGATGATATGGGGGTTGGGGATATGGGGGTTGGGGATATGGGGGATGATATGGAGGTTGGGGATATGGGGGATGATATGGGGGTTGGGGATATGGGGGATGATATGGGATTGGGGATATGGGGGTTGGGGATATGGGGGATGATATGGGGGTTGGGGATATGGGGGATGATATGGAGGTTGGGGATATGGGGGATGATATGGGGGTTGGGGATATGGGGGATGATATGGGGGTTGGGGGATATGGGGGATGATATGTGGGTTGGGGATATGGGGGATGATATGGGGGTTGGGGATATGGGGGTTGGGGATATGGGGGTTGGGGATATGGGGATGATATGGGGGTTGGGGATATGGGGATGATATGGGGGTTGGGGATGATATGGGGGTTGGGGATATGGGGATGATATGGGGGTTGGGGATATGGGGGTTGGGGATATGGGGATGATATGGGGGTTGGGTATATGGGGATGATATGGGGGTTGGGGATATAGGGGATGATATGGGGGTTGGGGATATGGGGGATGATATGGGGGTTGGGTATATGGGGGTTGGGGATATGGGGATGATATGGGGGTTGGGTATATGGGGATGATATGGGGGTTGGGGATATAGGGGATGATATGGGGGTTGGGGATATGGGGGATGATATGGGGGTTGAGGATATGGGGGTTGGGGATATGGGGGATGATATGGGGGTTGGGGATATGGGGGGTGGGGATATGGGGGATGATATGGGTGTTGATATGGGAGTTGGGGATATGGGGGTTGGGGATATGGGGGATGATATGGGGGTTGGGGATATGGGGGATGATATGGGGGTTGGGGATATGGGGGATGATATGGGGGTTGGGGATATGGGGGTTGGGGATATGGGGATGATATGGGGGATGATATGGGGGTTGGGGATATGGGGGATGATATGGGGGTTGGGGATATGGGGGTTGGGGATATGGGGGATGATATGGGGGTTGGGGATATGGGGGTTGGGGATATGGGGGATGATATGGGGGTTGGGGATATGGGGGTTGGGGATATGGGGGATGATATGGGGGTTGGGGATATGGGGGTTGGGGATATGGGGGATGATATGGGGGTTGGGGATATGGGGGTTGGGGATATGGGGGATGATATGGGGGTTGGGGATATGGGGGTTGGGGATATGGGGGATGATGTGGGGGTTGGGGATATGGGGGTTGGGGATATGGGGGATGATATGGGGGTTGGGGATATGGGGGGGTGGGGATATGGGGGATGATATGGGTGTTGATATGGGAGTTGGGGATATGGGGGTTGGGGATATGGGGGTTGGGGATATGGGGGATGATATGGGGGTTGGGGATATGGGGGTTGGGGATATGGGGGTTGGGGATATGGGGGTTGGGGATATGGGGGATGATATGGGGGTTGATACGGGGGTTGCTACGCCAGCTTTAGGGAGAAGGTTTGAGGCGGGCGGGTTGATTTGAATTTGAAATTTTGAACGAAGGTGACGGTTGAACCGCCCCCACAACCGGAAGTGCTGCTTTCACTCGACGATTCGAGGCCTTTAACGGGCGGGACCGGCCAAACACCGCCCACTTTACCTCAGCGAATGTGCCCGCGGAACCGGGCTCGGCTCCTCCTCCTCCTCCTCCCTCCCCCACCCCCGGACAGGCACCGGCACCGGCCCCGCCACCGCCACCGCCCTCTCACTTCACCGCAAACAAAAGCCCCTGGGCGAGAGGCGGCGAGGGCTTCACTCCGGTCCACTCTCAGACCCACATCCGCCCCGCTCAACGGTCCCCACTCTCTCCCCCCCCCAACTACCGTCACTTCCGGCTTCCGCCCCGCTGCAAGTCTCCACTTCCGCCCCCGCGGAGGCCCTGCTTCCGCCCCTCCGCCGATCACACTTCCGGTCCCGACGAACCAGACCTCCCCCCTCTGGACACCCATTTCCCACTTCCGCCGGATGTCTCTTCCGGCGCGGGAGCCCGTACGTCACTTCCGAGCGCCATTTTCGCTTCCTCCTGGTGCTTGAGTGGACCCGGGGTCTGAGGGTGAGAGAGACACAGAGGGAGAGGGGGAGAGGGGATGGGAAATGGGGGGGGAAGGGGGACGGGGAGGAGGGGTGAGAGTGGGGGAGGGGGGGTGAGAGTGGGGGAGGGGATGGGGGGTGAGAGTGGGGGAGGGGATGGGGGGGTGAGAGTGGGGGAGGGGATGGGGGGTGAGAGTGGGGGAGGGGATGGGGGGTGAGAGTGGGGGAGGGGGGGGTGAGAGTGGGGGAGGGGGATGGGGGGTGAGAGTGGGGGAGGGGGGTGAGAGTGGGGGAGGGGGTGAGAGTGGGGGGAGGGGATGAGAGTGGGGGAGGGGGGAGGGGGTGAGAGTGGGGGAGGGGGTGAGAGTGGGGGAGGGGGAGGGGGATGGGGGGTGAGAGTGGGGGAGGGGATGGGGGTGAGAGTGGGGGAGGGGGGGTGAGTGGGGGACGGGGGGTGAGAGTGGGGGAGGGGATGAGAGTGGGGGGAGGGGGAGGGGGTGAGAGTGGGGGAGGGGGTGAGAGTGGGGGAGGGGGAGGGGATGGGGGGTGAGAGTGGGGGAGGGGGTGAGAGTGGGGGAGGGGATGGGGGGGTGAGAGTGGGGGAGGGGATGGGGGGGTGAGAGTGGGGGAGGGGGTGAGAGTGGGGGAGGGGGGAGGGGATGGGGGGTGAGAGTGGGGGAGGGGATGGGGGGTGAGAGTGGGGGAGGGGATGGGGGGTGAGAGTGGGGGAGGGGATGGGGGGTGAGAGTGGGGGAGGGGATGGGGGGTGAGAGTGGGGGAGGGGGAGGGGATGGGGGGTGAGAGTGGGGGAGGGGGAGGGGATGGGGGGTGAGAGTGGGGGAGGGGATGGGGGGTGAGAGTGGGGGAGGGGATGGGGGGTGAGAGTGGGGGAGGGGGAGGGGATGGGGGGTGAGAGTGGGGGGAGGGGATGGGGGGGTGAGAGTGGGGGAGGGGATGGGGGGGTGAGAGTGGGGGAGGGGATGGGGGTGAGAGTGGGGGAGGGGATGGGGGTGAGAGTGGGGGAGGGGGGTGAGAATGTGGGAGGGGATGGGGGGTGAGAATGTGGGAGGGGATGGGGGGTGAGAGTGGGGGAGGGGATGGGGGGTGAGAGTGGGGGAGGGGATGGGGGGGGTGACAGTGGGGGAGGGGATGGGGGGGTGAGAGTGGGGGAGGGGATGGGGGGGTGAGAGTGGGGGAGGGGATGGGGGGGTGAGAGTGGGGGAGGGGATGGGGGGGTGAGAGTGGGGGAGGGGATGGGGGGGGTGAGAGTGGGGGAGGGGATGGGGGGGGTGAGAGTGGGGGAGGGGATGGGGGGGGGTGAGAGTGGGGGAGGGGATGGGGGGGTGAGAGTGGGGGAGGGGATGGGGGGGGTGAGAGTGGGGGAGGGGATGGGGGGGTGAGAGTGGGGGAGGGGGGTGAGAGTAGGGGAGGGGGTGGGGAGGGGGGTGAAAGTGGGGGAGGGGGATGGGGGTGAGAGTGGGGGAGGGGATGGGGGTGAGAGTGGGGAGGGGATGGGGGTGAGAGTGGGGGAGGGGATGGGGGTGAGAGTGGGGGAGGGGATGGGGGTGAGAGTGGGGGGAGGGGGGGGTGAGAGTGGGGGTGGGGGGGGTGAGAGTGGGGGAGGGGGGGTGAGAGTGGGGGAGGGGGGGTGAGAGTGGGGGAGGGGGTGAGAGTGGGGGAGGGGATGGGGGTGAGAGTGGGGGAGGGGGGTGAGAGTGGGGGAGCAGAGTGAGAGTGGGGAAGGGGGAGGGGATGGGGTGTGAGAATGGGGGAGGGGGCGGGGGTGAGAGTGGGGGAGGGGATGGGGGGGTGAGAGTGGGGGGGGAGGGGGGATGGGGGTGAGAGTGGGGGAGGGGATGGGGGGGTGAGAGTGGGGGAGGGGGTGGGGGGTGAGAGTGGGGGAGGGGATGGGGGGGTGAGAGTGGGGGAGGGGATGGGGGTGAGAGTGGGGGAGGGGATGGGGGTGAGAGTGGGGGAGGGGATGGGGGTGGGGAGGGATGGGGGTGAGAGTGGGGGAGGGGGGTGAGAGTAGGGGAGGGGGGTGAGAGTGGGGGAGCAGAGTGAGGGAGGGGGAGGAGAGTGAGAGTGGGGGAGTGGGAGGAGAGTGAGAGTGGGGGAGGGGGAGGAGAGTGAGAGTGGGGGGAGGGGGAGGAGAGTGAGAGTGGGGGGGAGGAGAGGAGAGTGAGAGTGGGGGAGGGGGAGGAGGTGAGTGGGGGAGGGGGAGAGAGTGGAGTGGGGGAGGGGGGAGATGAGTGGGGTGGGGGGGGAGAGGTGAGAGTGGGGGAGGGGGGGTGAGAGGTGAGAGTGGGGGGAGGGGGGGTGAGAGTGGGGGAGGGGGGGTAAGAGTGAGGGAGGGGGTGAGAGTGGGGGAGGGGTTGGGGGGGTAGGTGAGAGTGGGAGGGGGTGAGAGAGGGGGAGGGGGTGAGAGTGGAGGGGGGATGGGGGGGTGAGAGTGGGGGAGGGGGTGGGGGTGTAGGTGAGAGAGTGGGAGGGGGTG